>PVLD010017397.1:0-42004 GCA_004027595.1 Dinomys branickii | reverse complement strand
ATGTGTTTCCTGTATACAGCATATCGTTGGATTGTGTTCCTTAATCCAGTCTTCCAATCTTTTCCTTTTGACTTTTGAGTTGAGGCCATTTACATTAATGGTTATCATGGTTATATGTTGTCTTATTCTAGTCATGTTATTTACTTGAAGTTTTCCTTCTTTTGCTGACTGTTTAATTACTTGTTCTGTTTAGGGAGTTATTTCTATCACTGTTCTTGGGATTGTGGTCTCTTTTTTCTCTGTCTAGAATATCTTTTAGTGCTTTTTGCAATGCTGGTTTGGCACTCATGAAGTTCTTCAGTTGTTCTTTGTTGTGGAAATATTTTATTTCTCCATTGAATTTGAGGGATAATTTTGCAGGATACGTCAGTCTGGGTTGGAAGTTGTTTTGTCTCAGAATCTGTAGTATCTCGCTCCAAGCTCTTCTTGATTTCATGGTTTTCGTTGAGAAGTCTGCTGTGATTCTGATGGGCTTTCCTTTATAGGTGATCTGTTTCATTTCTCTAGCAGCTTTTAATATTGTGTTCTTTTGCTGGATGTCTGGGATCTTGACTATTATATGCCTGTGTGTGTTTTTCTTTGGGTTATGGATCATTGGTGTTCTATATGCCTCGATTAACTGAACTTCAGTATCTTTTACCTTGTTTGGGAAATTTTCTGCTATTATTTCAGCAAATATTCTTTTTATATCGTTTGTGAGATCTCCTGCGGTTTCACACACTCCTATAATTCGAATATTGGTACGTTTTGCCTCATCTTCCAGCTGTTGGATTGACTTTTCTTGTGTCTTTGATGATATCATGAGATTCTTCCTTTCACGCTCATAAGCTGCCATGCTGTCTTCAAGTTCTGAAATTCTGTCTTCGGTTTCATTTACATGGTTTCTCATGCTTTCAGTGTTAGTTTTCAAGTCCTGGCATTCTCTTTAGACCTGTTTCATTCTTGGTAGTTCATTCCTAAATTGCTCTTGTAACTTTTCCATTTGTTTCCTATTTTCTTCTTGTCTTTTGTCTATTTCTTGTCTGTGTGTATGGAACATTTCTTCCATCGTTTTCAGCTCGTGTTTTGTCTGAGAAATTATTGCAGGTATGTGGCTTATTTCTGCTTTAAGCTCTTTTATGGCCTGTTGGAGTTGTTTCATTTCGGATGCAATCGTTTCATAACTTGCAGGTATGTGGCTTCCTGGTTCCCCTGTATCCTCGCATTCAAAACTTGTTCTGGGTGGGGTTGTGTTTTGAGACTGCATTTTGTTCCTCTGTTTTCCCATTTTTGGGTATCAGATTCGAAATGTGGAGCTATAAATTCCCCAGGCAGTTGAGCAGGCAAAGGTCTGTTGCAAAGTCTGCTCCAATGATTCCTTCTCTTTGGGAGAATGTCCCTTAAGCTGTCTGCTGAGATTTCCGCTTCTACTCCCTATCCCGTGACCTGGCTGGGGCATATAAACAGCTCGCCGACCCAGGGACCTCGCAGAGAGGCCACTCAGGTGTTCCTCCCTGGGTGGAGCTCCTTCCCTCCTCACAAATCCCGTCGGGCCGCCTAGCTAGCTCTTCCTACCCGGGAGATCCTGCTGTTATTAAAGCTACTTGGATGTCACTCGCTGGGCAGAGCTTCTTCCCGACTCAGGAAAAACCAGTTAGAGCGCCCACTCAACTCACCCTGGGATCGTGCAGACAGGAATGCTGTTCAGATGTATCTCCCTGGATCGAGCTTTTTCCCGACTCAGAAATCCTGCCTACCGCTGCTGCCACAGTTTGCGCAGCACCAGCTGCGGGGGTGGGGCTCTGAGCGGGATCCCGGACCGCTGCCCAGATTGGCACAGTCTGTCCCAGTAGTGCGTTCTCTGAGTTTCCTCTGCTCCGCTGCCTCCAACAAATCCTGGTTACAACCGCCTCTGAGCCGATTGGGTTCAGGAGCTGGAGGCATCCGTCTCGCTGCAATCACTCTCTCTCGGCTGTACGCGGATTGAGCCGAGCTGCGGCCCAAGCGCAGCACCGATCCCTCGGGCGCCCAGCTCTCAGGATCCGCCCACTTCTCGCCCCGCAGCTTGTCCAGCCGGCCCTTTAATGCTCAGGCCACAGAGAGCAACACAATCAGTTGGAATTTTGCATCCATGGACCGGGAATCCCCGCGCAAAGGAAGGGTCTCTGGGAGAGTTTCCCTCTGCCGCTCACCTGGTCGCCATCTTCCCGGAAGTTCCCATCATATATTTCTTACATATGCCTCTCTAGTATTGTTCCAGACATGACCATTTATCTGAATTGTTTTTGAGGTCATACTAAAGATTCAAGGAAAGAAGTCCCTTAAGATAGTTAACCATGGACATTAGTGTAAAGGAGGTTATGGATTTACTGGTAGACCAGGTAGGATGTGGGATGTAATAGCATTTGCTCTTTACTTATTTGGCATCCTCCTCACTGTTTGTAAGACCAAAGAAATTCTATAAAGTACTTTCACACTTGTGTTTTCAGTATTTGTCACATATTCTAGGTAGGGGAAGAGACTTATTTAGCAAATTTAATCCTGACTCTGTAGACTGAATATGCAAGATTAGTTTCACAGTCTGTTTTTCCTAGCATTAATTCTTAGTTTGGAAAAAAACTGCAACTTGGTAGGTCAGAATCATTTCTCTGAAAGATCTTAGGTTTCAAAAGCCAAATTTGTTATTTAGATGATGCAGGAAACCACTCAGACTGCTTCAAAGCTCAGGGGCATCTAAGGACACCTGAGAATGTAAGCCTGCTTGGGGCTAGTGCAAGTGAGCAGTGAAATACAGTTATGTAACCATAACTTAGCACAGGGAAACATGCATGTGCTGGTTACAGCACTATGTAAGAATGTAAACATGAGATAAAACCTGTATAAGAATTATACCATAAAAATGCAGACAGCTCTTCCTCTTGCTCTAGCTCTCTGCTCTGCTCCATGATGCCTGCTGTTGTTGCTGAAGTCTTGTGCACATGTGTTTTTTAACCTTGGGACCTCATCCACCAAAATCTCCCTTGGGCCCCCCAGTGGGTTGATAGATGAAAATACAACCTATAAGAATATATACCACATTAGCTACTGCTAATAATTTTTTTACATATCCTTTTAAATTAATGCTATGCATAATATTATTAATTCTAAGCAAGATTGAAAGAAATGTGCACACGTAGGTATAATTAATACAATTATAAGTTATGCTATTATAAATTATAGGAGCTGTATTGGAAGCCTCAACAACAGCTTAATCCACCTTAAATTTTCTCTTAGTGGATATCAATTTAATATTTTATACTTAAATATAAGAGGATGCTAGCTTTATGAACTGTCAAAACTTCATATCAAAATACTTCCATAGAAGTTCTTTGCTTTAATTTTCTATTATTATAGACACATTAGTCATTTCTTTTTCATCAACTGCTCTGTGGAACAAATGAATTTGACTTTCCAGTCATTACTAATCAGAATAATGAGTTAAACAAAGTCAGTTTCATGGGATAGTGTTTGTTTTAACGGTCTATGAAAATGAAGTTTTGGTCAGGTTAAAATATTTAGTATTTCTGCTGGAATATTTATAGTTCTTCCAAGTTTTCCAATATAACAATTAACACGACATTTATTTCTGTATTTACAGTTTACTAAAGTTTCCTTTAGAGGTATAATAGAAAAATAATAATAATCATGTGTGTAATGTTTACTCATGTATCAGAAAGAGCAGCAGAGAGTAGAACTAGAGTAAAAATTATCTAAGGTATTCTAACTAAAACAATTACCTTCATGTTGCTCAATTTAAGGAGTTTGTTTGGAGTAATTTTGATATTAATATCAAAGTAATACAAAAACACTCATTTGATTTGTACACTGAAATGGAAAAATATTGAAAACATTTGAGATATTTCTGTTACAGTGCCAAGAAGGAACTTCACAAAGTGAAATGGCTAAGATCCTGCACTCAAATCTTGTTAGTCCTAGTTATTTGTTATTTGAGGCATTCTTTCTTTATCTCAATTTTCTGTTCTGAAAAAAAATGATGATAGTAATGGCCATTAAATGATATGAACAGTGTCTGATATAACAAATAATATTTTTGTCAACTCTGAATACTTTGTCAATGATGCTAAGAACATTCTTTGGAATTGTGAGATGGCTTGACAACTTCATTAGTGCAACAAATACAAAGTGTTTACCATACGCTTTGGAAAGTTTTGAGACTTGAAAACACAGTGATTACAAAGCCAACATTTCTGCTCTCAGAAAGCTCATATCAAGAAGGTAGGCATTAAAAAAGAAACTTGGGTGTGATACATTATTGATGGCCAAATTATAAAATGTTTTCTATCTGAGAGTCTGAAAAAACCAATGCCATAAAGAAAGTACTGAACTGAGAATGAAAAGATGGAAAACAGGAGTGAGGACCAGTGTTTAACAATGTATCAGTCAGAAGCCGCAAGAGAGAATAGAACAGTAGGATATATTTGAGGAGGCCGGAGTGGCTGGACATTAGCAAGATTAATGAAATGAAATCATTAGTGAATGTAACAGAAATGCTTCTACCTTAGTGAGCGTCACTGACTAGTACAATAATATTAACATCTTAATTTTAGGAAGACTCATTAATTTGGTAGAATCCCAAATGAGGCTACTGCATTGGCCAACAGAATATTAAATTAAAGGAATTAAATTATGACCTAGTAAAGGAAAATTAATGCAGATGCTCTTTATAAAACTCAGCTCATTCAAAAGTGTTTTCTCATCTGTAAGATGAAGGTAGTCAGAGTTGCCCTGCCTACTTCATATGTTTGTTATCAGAATCAAGTCTGCTGACATATTAAGAACATTTTGTGAAAAAGAAGATAGCAAATCAGTGGAAGTTACCATTACAAACACCTGAATTTTGTTATAAGTTAGCTACTGCCAGAGTTCTTTCCAGTCTCTTCTTATATTATTGAACCTGCCCCATTATACTTTTCAATATTAAAAATCAACCCTAGTAGTTCCTATTGTCTCTACATGAGTCACTTTTTTTCCCACTCGCCCTTACCCATTTATAACCTCCTATCAAAAAGAGTAAAGGTCAGGATTCTTGGTCATACATTCACTGCCTTCTTACTGTTATCTAAAGCAGTACCTGTACCAAGGGGAATCATTTATAAATTCTTCTATGAACACATCAATGCAAAAATGTTTAAAGGTTTAACTTGTAGATTACTCCACTGTAAGAATCATGGTTTTGTTCTTGTTTTTGTCTTTTTAGTTAATACACACTAAAAGGCAAGGAAGACGGAAAGGTCACAAGCATATATGGCAGAGAAGGAAGAGGACTGGCCCAGGAGACAGACACTAGTCTTGAATAAATTATTCAAATTATAGTTCTTGTACATAAATGTATTTGCTCACCTTACTTTACAAATTCATTCAGGGTATACAATAGACAAAGGTATAAAAACTCCAAAGTGACCAAGCTTATACAAATATAAAGAATACTGTTCTAACTCAAAAGAGCTAAGGTAAAAAAGAAATACGCTGAAATATCAACGGCTGTGCTTTGAGCAGATGTACCAATGTTTAACAGCACAATTTAACTTGGTATTGCAATTAAAAGCACACACACACACACACACACACACACACACACACACAAGAAAAAACAAACCACCACTACTTTCTAATTGAAATAGTGATTTTATTTAAGAAGATGTTTAGCCCATACTGTATTTCATTTCTAATGATTGGATTTTACTCCTTTAATCAAGATAGTATATTAAATGCATGAGTAAGGTACTTTATGCTAAGCAAATTACACGAGTAACTAGTTTATAATTTGTGATTGTGCATGATTCTGATAGCAAAGAAATTTCATTACAGGTAGGTTGAAAAAACAGAATGCATGAGTATTTGCATGTCTGGGTGCAGGTAAATAAATAGTAAAACTCATTGATAACAGAGGCCATTATAATTTGAATAAGATTATATTCTCTGCAGGAGAGATAAGGGGTAATGAAAGACAATTCCGGGCTAGTTTGTTATTACTTCATCAAATACAGGAGCCTCAAGCTGATAAAACTCACTGGCATGGTTCTCTTGAGACATTAATGTGACTGATGCTGCCAAACATTTGTAGTGATTTCTAAGATCCTTAATATCACTATTTAAATGAGTTTGTGATGTATATAATGCCAGGAAGAGCCAGAGGTGAAACAACTAGGAACGCTTTCATAAAACCATAAGAAATAAGTTATGGGAGACAATAAAATAAATTGTATTCAGCACAGACAGAAGCAATGCCAATATAATTTCCCGTTGAAACTGTCAATGGGTTCTAATGACATTTTAATTAGGTTACTTATAAATTTAGAATCATATAGTAACTTTGTTTTCATTTTTGTGAATACTAATTATGCAATCTCTTAGCAGACTATTATTTATGTTGATTATATTTTTTCTCCTTCTCATGTCAATTCACTTTTTGTAATCTTCCCTTCCCTGATCTTCAGATAGTTATTTTTGACATCTCCAGATTATCTCAAGTATGGTACACTGGATGAGTTTTCTTTCTTGTCTTTCCATTTTGACTAGATATTGTGTTGAAGGTAGGCTTCATTTTGTTAGAATTCATGTTGGTATCACATCATATAGACAATAAAATTTAAGAAATGGTGGTAGAACTTCCCTGTTTAAGGAGATAGGTAATATTATACATATGCAAATCATTCTGACAGTTAATTTTTTGAAAATTGCTGTTAATTTTAAATTCCAATCTGCTCTTTATTGCTGTCCGAAACCTTAGAGTCAGGATAGATTTTTTGCACCTAACTTGCTTCCTGTTGATTAGAAACAAGACTGCAGCTCAATAGGACACATTATTTTAAAGAGATAAATTTAGGGAGAAAACCACACTAATTTTTTCAAACACCAGAGTATTATAGATAAAAATAAATAAGAATATCTTTATAAGACAAAATTTCTTTCGAAAAGAAAATGTTACTGATATCTTATTTCACCCGATGAAAATTGCCTGCTTATACAATGAAAGCCCTAATGCCTAACATAGGCCTGCATAAAAACTAACTATAACCTAGCATAGTGGCGTGTACTGTAATCTCAGCCCTGTGGAAGAATGAAGCCAGAAGATCACAAGTTTGAGACCAGTCTGGGGAACTAAGTGACATAGTGAGACACTATCTAAAAAAAAAAAAAAAAAAAAAAAAAAAGATAATAGCTCAGTGCTAAGGCTATGTTTCAATTTTCAGTATTGTAAAAAAAAAAACTAGAAAAACTATTCTCAACTAGTTAGACCATTCATTCCAGAGATCATAGAAAAGTATACAGACCTTATCCTGTATCTACCAAAACTTGTTTTATCATCTCATTTTTGTCATTATACTCTCAATACATTTGAAACAACAAAATTATTATAGCCCTTTCCAAAGCCTCTTCCCTTGGATAGACTGACAGTGATTACAGCTGCTCGTGAATCTACCTACTGATTTACCGAGCAGTGGCATTTAACAATTTCCTGTTTCGAGGTGAAATTTAACCTCGCCGAGTGAACACCTTTAGTATTTCATCTGACCTGTACTTCCCCTTGCTGTGCTGCCCCTTTGACTTCTCCTGTCAGGAAGCACTCATTGTCAGCACTCCATGCAAATGGTCGTTCTTTCTTTGCAATTCAGCCAGCTTTGATTTCCTCCCATCTCATAGAAATCCCTGATTTTTTTTCTTACAAGTGTCTCAGCTCAGTGTCTTACTGTATCCTTAGCTCCTTAATCTGGTCTTCAAATTTTATGCTCAATAATAACTAGCTCTTAGCTGTGGATTCTGACACCTTATTCGCTGGGTACTTCATTCTACAGGTACAGAATTTGGCTGCCTGCCGCCCTCCCCATGTGAGTCCTGTCCAGACAGGCTGTTGGTGTCTGTCCTCTTCTCTTCTGTTCTTTAGGTTCACACTTCTCAAAAGGGCATTAAGATCATCTGCAATTAACATCTAAAGGTCGCTGGTAGAGTTATCTTACAATACCTTCCACAAACATTGCAGGTTTTATGTATTTTATGCTCTTCTCCCATGAGAACATACTCTATAGTTCATTTCTATGCTTCACTTACCCTGTTTATTCTGTTATTTAGTTGGTTTTTAAGTATTTCCTGCTTTTTCTCCACCATCATCAATGAATGATTTTTCAGATTCCTAAGTACTTCTTGAAATTACCCTTTCTCTGTTTGTTACTCTTATCATTCAGTGCCTTATCATTTCTCTCTGGGGTGGTTTTAGGGGTGTCTTTACTAGTTTTTAAGGTTTCAATCTTACCTCTTTGAAAGCCACCTTCCAACCAATTGCTCTGCTGATGTATATGTACTTATTTATATATTTATTTGTGTGTTTGCAGTTCTGTGATCTTATCAAATATCTTCCTTATCTTCAAAGAATTCTTACTCCTGTGGAAACACCTCAGGGGATAACCTTCAGTTAGAGTATAATTAAATCACTCATCTTTCACTGCCCTTACAGTGGCTTTATAATCTATT
Organism: Dinomys branickii; assembly: GCA_004027595.1. NCBI lineage: Eukaryota > Metazoa > Chordata > Mammalia > Rodentia > Dinomyidae > Dinomys > Dinomys branickii. The sequence goes on along the minus strand of PVLD010017397.1, from coordinate 33,496 downwards.
TCCCGCATTAGGACGTATGTGTGAAAGGGAACGCTGGCTGTAGCAGGGACAGAACTGGCCAAAGGGGACTAGTATGGTTTCCCTGAGTGAGATGGTGTCCCTGGTCGGGTGTCCGTGTTCCAATTCCTTATCAACTTTGCGGATCCCAACATCAAAATTCGCATTCAATTCCTTCTTCTGCTGCTGTTCCTTGTCTCCGTGAGCTCTGTAATGACACATGGGCCTGGACTGTCCGCCCCACCATCCAGGCTTTGTGCAGTTAATGTTTGTTTTTTAACACTCAGTTTAGTTTTACATCCTTGTGAAGCTTTAATTACCTTCCTCGCTTTGCCTAGGTGAGGTGTCCCTTACCTGATCTTCCTTCCTGGGATTTCAAGGAATATTCTATATACGTCTGTCAGCCTTCTTACTCTATTGCTATTTAGTTATAGTTCTTCACTGTTTTTTTCAGCTACGTTTTACCTCTCCATCTTCCTCTTGGAAATGAATTTTTTTTATTTCTATAGATTTAGAATGATGTTGTAGTAATTATGTAGTTATGAAAATGATACTATGCATAAAATGAGAAAATTCTGACTGAATTGGAGAGAAAGGTAATATGTCAGTGTGTATTGTGAGATCATATTCTACAGAAATCAGGAAAGGTTTAAATAAAAATATGTGAAATCTTGAAGCTCACTTTGAGGCTGTTCAGGTATTGATAGGTAAGGAAATTGAGGCAGACATCAGTTTATGTGTCTGACATGCCAGCGATGAAGAGAACTGCCACTCTAAACCATCACCATCAGCCTTGGTCATTAGTAAGAACTCAGTATTTAGATTTTATTCAATGTGAAGTTCCTGAGTGTACTGAATTGTAATTCCCTCTCTACATAGAGCAATTAGTTGAAAAACAACTTGTAAACAATTCAATGAGATCAGTATTGATTCAGAAAATACTATTTAGAACTTCTGAATGTGAGATTATTATGTTTCTTCTCTTAAAGAAAAGGAAAAAATAGAAGAATTGCTTATAGTGGATAAGAACGTTTCCCATATGCCTGTTTGTATCCATCGTAGTATGTGTACGTAGAGAAACACAGACATGATCAGCATTTTGCTGATGAAAATCAAACTCAGTGTCTCAAAATTGGAAACTCAGAATTATTTACCTTTAAAACAGCTAAAATTGTATTGAAGCTAGGCTTGATGGTGTACACTAGTAACTCCAGCACTTGGGAGGCTAAAGCAGGAGATCAGAATAAATTTGAGTTTAGCCTAGTCTACTTAGTGAGCTCGAGGTGAGCCTGGACTACATGGTGATACTCTGTCTCCAACAAACCATAACCAAAACCAAAGCCAAAATTGTATTGAGCATATCAAATTGGGTATGTTGTGTGGTTAGCTATCTGACATAGAAATGTTTCTGTTTTCTCTGGTTATAATATGTTGATCAGCATGAATCACATTAGCTTTCAGAAATGCAGATCTTCATTGCTGTAAATCAATTCCCATTTCAATTAAGATTGTAGTATTTGGGCAATGTGAATGAACATAGAACAACAGGTTTATCAGTCCAAGTTTGAAGTTACAACCAACATACACACAGATTATGAATCATAGAATGTTTATAAAACTTTGACCTGTTACATGTCCTATTGTTAAAATAGGAAATGCACATAAAACATATATCCAAAAGCAATGCATTGAACTTTTGACATGAATTGGCACACACATCATATCTCATAAATATTTTTAAAAGATGGAAATACTTTTGTATGTAAATAATTTGTCACTTTGGCTTTTGTGAATTGAGTCACCATCCAGACAATATTTATTTCATCATGGGAAAATCCATACTTTGTGAATAAGTTTTGAAAATAAACATTCTATTCCAATATTTTGTCTACTCAGTTATTTCATAAGCTACATAAGAAGAAGCTTACTGGTTATCTAAAATATACTAGGTCTTCTGTTATTTGTGAGAAAAATAAATGTATAGAGCTGTTGGCTATTGTATGGAGAGAGGAAATGATGTACAACTATCAATATATTTCTCTGCTAGAAGACTAACTTTATTATCCAAAGCAATAGCTTCGATAAAACACAGAGTCACTTGTTTAAGTCTAAACAAGTAAACAGGATTACTGAGCAACCTGTTGCTTTCATAATTATAGCCTGAGTGAGTGATTAAGCATCCTAGAACCATATCATGTTTCAATGGTCTCGTTCATACATGTTGCTCCAGCAGGTACCTGTTGTGGTGACTTTCAAATTTATTTTGTGTAAGGTTTTTTCTTTTGGTGCAAGTGAGAGACAGAACACAGACAAAAGAATCCTTTATTGTAGGAGTGGGAGGGCTGCAGAAGAACGCAAGGGCCCTCTGAGGGGGAGGCAGGGAGACAAAGGTTTTTTTGAGCTGAGGTGGGGGTGGGGTTTACATGGGCGGTCAAGGTGTCAGCACACAAAACACTGACTGAGGAAGAGCTGCCACGTGCATGGAAAAGGAGAGGAAGTTGAGGTTAGGCTGGGGGAAAAAAGGAGGCAGAAGTTGTTTTTTGTTTGTAGTTTTGGGGCCCACGCCATGCTAGATTACTGCCAGTGTGACTTGGCAGAATTTTGTATAGCCTGGAGCCCATCATTCACGTCTTTTTGTTGTTAAAGAGGTGACAGCTCTCTTAACCTGCTTCCTGCTGGCAGGGGGCACTGTGGTAGGGGCTGGCAGGATGACAGGTTAGACTCATATGCAAGCTGCTGCCAGGGGCTCCGTCAGGATGAGGCGTTTTCTGTTAGTGAGGGCTCGTATCCTACATTGAGAAAATGTTGCAAAAAGTTAAAAACGGCAGGATGCTATGAGGAGTGAGAAGGTAATTGTGGTGAGAGGTCCTAGGATAGGGAGGACGGTATGTGTTCAGAAGTCTAAGTTAGGCCACTAAGAAGACCAAGAAGAAGAGCTAGTGACCCCTTTTTCATATATTGGCAGCAAGGTCTCAGAGTTTTGGGACCTTATCCATAACAATACCTGACTGGTTAATGAAGTAACAGCTTTCTTCTCCTAGCATGGCACAAGTGCCACCCTTTTCAGCCGTTAGAATGTCAAGGGCTCAGAGATTTTGAAGGACTACGGTAGCCAGTGAGTTGATTTACATCTGAAGGTAGTTGGAGGACACTGCAGTTTCATCAATGGAAGTAGCTGGTCAGTGCATGGCTGAGAGTAGAAGCGGGAGGCCACTCCCACCCTCAGCTCCCATGCCAATGGCTGTGAACAGGTCTACACCGGTTAGGACTGAGGTGACTTGTATCATTCTGCAGGACCTTTGGTGGTGTTGGGACATGGCTTGTAGCTCTGCTATAATTTGGGTTTCAGTGTTTAGTGTGACCTGTGGAGCCACTACTGCCAGAGTACAGGAGCCCTTCCATGTGGTCAGGAGACAGGTAAATGCTCCCTCACCACAGACAAAGAACTGCCCATGAGGAGGATAAATGGGAGTACAGGTGTCTGGGGTGGCCCGGAAGTGTGTGCAAGAGGTTGTTTCTCACCACAGAGGCTGATCAGGAAGAGCTGGTTGATAGACACAGGAAAGCTTTTTTGGCGGTAGACATTTTGGAGCTAGGTGCAGGGCCAGCGATTTGGGCCTTAGGGTTAACTTGAAGGGAGGAGATAGTTAGGGTGATTGGGTAAGCCATGTATAAATCCTGCTGAGGGGTTAGCAGAGCCAGCAACTGGAAGGGTCTGTAGAATTGGGAGATTGAGTAACATTTTTGAGAAACTGAAAGGTGTTGTTAAGAAATTGGCATATACAAATCAAGACAGGAGTGTAAAGAGAAGGAGAAGAGGAAGGAATAAGGTCAGAAAGATTGAAAGGTTGTAGATTAGGGAGTTGTCTTTTGTAAAAGGTCAGAAATATTTTGCTGTCAGAGCCTGATGTGTAGTACAGCTGGAATCCCCAAGTATAACTTTCTGGGAAAAGTGGGAACATGTCTGGGTAGGAAAGAGTGAAGTTTAAGAAATACTATCTTGGTGTGTAGGTGAGTTTTAGATGAAGGTGATGGTCGTTTTTCTAAAAATAGTCTGGTGAGTAAAGGCCTATTGATTCACAACCCCAATGAGGGCAATAACGTTGGGTTGGGTCATGGCAGGGCTTATAGTTTGGGTTTTTTGGGCACATGTAGAATGCCGGAGGGTTGCACTGGGCCAAGGTAGGCCACATGTTTGATCTCATGTTTTTGGCAGAGAATACCCACAGCGAAGAGGTGACATAATAAGGCCTAAAATATAGTTAAGAGACGTCAAGTGTTAAGAGTGCTCCAAGTCCAGTGTTTTTGAGCTATGGTGGTCCCATCTTGTCCAGTAATGTGAAGGGAATAGATTGGAGATGAGGGTAGGAGTGATGTTGTGAGTGGGATTGGTGGCATCTTGGGAGTGGGAGGAGTGGAAAGAGACATAATGGATAATTTCAACACCTTTAAAATGATATGATTTGAAAAGTATACATATATGGCAAACTTTACAAAAACAGAGGAGTTAAATATGTGCAGTTTATTTCATGTCACCTGTAGAGAGGTATGATGGAAGGAACCAAAGGAAAACGGTAGTCTGTCAGAGACTAGTTTATCTATGGGTGGGCAGTCTGTCAGAAAATGGCAGTCTGTCAGAAACTAGCTCATCTATGGGTTGTAGCGTACAAGGAAACGACCTATATCCTTTTCAATGGCCCTTCACATTGACTATAAATACGTGACAATATTAGTATTTTAATGTGAAAATAATAAATCAAAGGAAGAGAAGTATTCTTTCTGGAGATATCAAGGGTCCTGGGTACATTCTTAATTTGTAAAGGTGTAAGTGTGGCTGATCGCAGGCTTTTATTTTCTGCCATACCAGATAGTCTTCAGAAGACTAGAAGGCTAACTGAATGTCCAAAAAGAATGTCCACAACCTGTAGCAAATGCCTCAGACCAAATTTGTTTCTTAAATAGGATCATATTATTGGTACAGATATATGATTACTTGGACAGTCTATGTACAGATTGTTATTTTTTTGGCCAAACTTACTGAAATAATAAATAAATTCTCCTTTCAAAATAGAAATCTTTCTTTACATAGAGGTCACTTGTAAAAGTAATTTTAACTTTTATAATCTGAGAGGATGGTTTGTTCAAACAGAGAGCAAAGAAAGCATGTCAACCATAAAGCTTTCCTGCTTTTATAATAAGAAATGGTTTTTTACATCATGCCAATAAATTTTAAATGATATAGTTATGTTGTTTTCATTGATTCCTTTCAGAATTTGCTCAAAGCATAATCACGTGCCCCTTATATATATATAAATTGATTGACAGGTAAGGTAAACAAAACCCTCGCATTCTTATTTAATTATATCCTTTTGATTATATCCTTTGCAGTGTAAGCGTAAGTAGGCTTCCCGATTTGCATGTAATGTTTTTACCTGTTTGATCAAGAGGATGTCAAACACTCAACTATTTGGTTTTTACCTATATGGTCTTTATTTACTGAGTTCTCAATTTTTCATCTGTATATTTAAAGTGACAACTCCCCACAGCCCAAGAATAGTTAAAGCATACGACTGAGATTCATAAATCTAACTTCTATCTTCTTCTTTGTCACTGCTGACGGTAACCTTGAGGAAATCACTTAATCTCTTTGTGCCTCCATCACTCTGCTATAAAACTGGGATAATGATACTTATCTCACTGGATAAGAGGGGGACAGTGATGTTTGTAAAGCCTCAGAGATCTTTAGATAAAGTAAACTAGCACAGAATTGCTAACATAAAGAAGGAGTTGCTAATTCCTTTCTGTAATCATTTCAAGATACATGTAAATGGATTGTTACAAGTACTTCATTAATACTACTTTAAATTAGTCACTTGAAAATGTAATGAAATATGTGTTGAAGGGTTTAGGTGTAATACATAATACATACCAATTGCTGCATTCAAATGATAAATGTCTTTTCAAGCTAAAATTCTTTGGACGTAAAGTTCTCTCAGAATAAACACACATATGTTAGCATAGATATAAATAGATACAAAGAATGGAACTCTGACATAAATTTAGAGAAAAACAATTCTGAATTGCTTTTTAAAAATATGTAGTATTTTAAATCAATCCTATATTAAGAATTCAAACATGTAAACACTCCAAACCTTTGTGTCAAATGCTTTATACTTTCTGACATAAAACAATTTTATCCATGTGCTGCCATCCCCAAAGAGGAAGGAAGATATTAAGGAAAAGTGTTTTAGGAAATAGGGTGACAAACCAGAGAAAGTTTCTACACTTAAGTGCTTGTGTTTTACTCCTGGTTAAAAACACAAACAACCATAACAGAGATGGAACAGAGCTGATAACCTGGTACAAAGGGGAGGGGAAAGAATCAGATTGATTAATTCTAGCTGGGAAATCTGAAAAGGATTTCTGACAAAGAGTCACTTAAAATGAGCATGGATGGATAAGTTCTTAAGATGTGCTTTGAAGGAGGAAAGGGCAAGAGTTCAACAAAGGTCACTGGAAGCAGAGACAGGGATTTGAACGCTGGAATCAAAGGGGATGATAGCATTCCAGAACAGCAGAGGCCAGGTCATCATTGTCAACAGCGTGGCATATGCGATAACCATGAGGACCAGCAAATCAACGATAGGTAACAAGCCGCAATGCTAGCTGAGGTGATGGGTAGCTAATTAGGGTAATATGTAATTAAATACCAGAAACTGTAAAGAGTATGTAAAGAGAAGGTTAGTGCTAGTCAGAACAGAAACTTATGATCTAGTTTCCTTACTTGCAGTAGACGTCTGGCACTTTGGAAGCAAAATCTGTTGGAGATATATCAGGAACTTCAGTAACACAGAAGAAAGGAAATGCCAAGATCGGTCTCCATTAGAGAAGTCAGGAGCAACATGGATTTCCCTATGAATCCGAGCACCGAGATGACATTTCTTTAGTCACTCATTTGTAATAAGAACAAATCTACTTAATAGAACCTCCATACTGGCTTTCTGTGGAGTAATAACTAAGTCTTCATTGCAGATGGCTTTGAAACTGCACCCATATCTTTGACCCAGATAGATAATCAGAAGCAATACAATTTCTCAAGTTGAACAACAAAAGTTCATGTTACTCTCAGAGTTAAAGAAAGTAGGTGTGGTAGTCTTATCATGTCATCACTTAATTAATCATCATGTCCTCTGAATTAGCACAAGATGGAAGTCTCAGCTACCACAACCAAGCCATAATCCTGATCGCAGCTGATGTATGAATACAGATTTGGTTTTGGAACAAATTAGCAAAATGTCTGGCAGTTAGATGCAGCTGCCAGTGTGGTAAATGTGCTCCTTTCATCACTCTAGGGATAAAGAACAATTTGTGTGCCGTTGGAAATGGAGCACACCTCCTCAGTATTTTGTTTTGTTGCTATGATTATATTCCTGTTCTTCGTCACAACATAATCCAAAGAAAACCTCATCATTTGCATATTTAAAAAAAACCATAAATTGCTCTTTTTGTATTGATGACATAATTTTAATCATATGTGGAAAGCAAGAAATGGAAAGGGTTATGGCATGTAGTGACAATAGCATGCAAAATAAGCCATAAAAAGACAGGAGATTCCCTTCCCAGTGAACACTATCAAAGCACAGTGATGTAGCGTATCTCATCCAATAGAAAGGACAAGTCACTGCTCCTTGTAACTCCTATGTCTAAGAAAGATGCACATTCCTGCTGGACCTTGAGGACACTGGAATGATCACATTTAGTGACTCAGAAGACCACTGGAGTAGACTAAGCTGCAGAGAGAGCTTGGCACAAATTCAGGCTTTAGAACAAAAAGTATCTGTGGTAAAATGGAAACAACAGCTATCATTTATGGCAATTACCAAGGAAAAGTCTAAGAATAAAACACATCTAGGGTGCTCGTCCAAGGGCATGTCCTCTGCAGCAGAAAACTGTTCATTACTCAAAAACCAGCTTATGGCAGGCAATGGGTCCACACACAATGTATATGTGGATCTATTAAGAGCACAGACAGTGTTTCACAGAAGATTAAAAAGCAGTAAGAATAATACTATTCTGGAGTACTATACTGGCAGGAATTTTTTTTTTTTTTTGCTGTAAACAATTTCTTTAACTGAAATCAACTTCCATTTACTTAACTGAAGTAACTTTCATTTATTTTGATACATCTTTTCCCCATGGTGATTTACAGGATCTTCAAGCCGATATAAATATTTCATAAATATTTGGCCTTTGGGGTATATACATACACAATACTTCAGCAATATTTTTCAGCAAGAAAAACATTTAGGAGTAAAGATCTGATACAATTAACTAGGTAGAATGAAAATCTGCTCCAAATATTTGTTTCTGAGATAAAGGCACAACACACCTGTTCAATCAAGAAAACCATCCTTACAACACAGGATGATTTTTATATTTATTTTCTGTTTTAAAGAGGAAAAAAATCCAAAAATAACAACACAGATAAAAACAAGACAACACATAAGCAATAAAAACAATACAGAATTTAAAAACAAAAGATGGAAAATTAATAATGGTTGTTATATATTGTTATCTTCAACAGAGTTGCTCAGATTACCAGATGTAAGAATGCAAGGTTGATCAAACCATTAAAGAGGATAAAAATTAATAAAAAAAAAAAGTAGAAATGTTTCCAAAAGAACCAAAAACATCACACCACAGCGAGTTTTCAGCTTCTAGGAGGGCCCAGAACACTTAGCCGCCAATTAGGCGCTGAATAGCGGAGCTCCATCTCCTGCCTATGCCATGAGCTCACAGGGAATAGGTTTCAACTAACGCAGGCTGCTTCCCATTGGTTCTCGCAAAGTGTGCTTCTCTGGAAGGGGCAGGCTGGCGCGTCAGCTGAACCCAGGTTCTTTTCTCTTTGGCTTCCTTCTTTTTCTGATCATTTTCCTTGCCACATGTCAGGAAGCTATCTTGACCCTTTGAGTGTTTAATATGCTCAATGGGCACGTTAATCCTCTTGGCAAATATCTTACCCTCAACTTGCTTGTTTACAACAATGCCAGCAGCAGGCTGGGTAACATCGTAGACCCTTTCTGTTTTTCCGTGGTGACATTGAGTGGCGTTCCTTTTTGCACAGTACCCACTCCCTTGATGCCTACAATATCACCCTTTTTGTAGATTCACATGTATGTGGCCAAAGGAACAACCCCATGTTTGTGAAAAGGCCTAGAAAACATGTACAGGGTTCCTCGCTTCTTTTTCTTTTTGTCATTTTGTCCGATTATTGGAAAATAAAGGTTCCAGCCAAAAGTGGGAAAATTATTTATCACAGAAGATAAGGTCTCTGTTAAAGAGTGTATCTGGAAAGCAAATAGCACCAGTCTGAAAAGAGCGTAACTGAGGATTGGCCTCATTAGAAACCAAGGTGGGAGTTACTCCAAAAAGGCAATTGATGTAGGTAAATAGAAATACTGGGGTATTTTGAATCAGTTATATGAAAGTCATGAGAATATGTTCTTATGGGGCATGAATAGGTCTTGGTAGTGCAAGGAATAGATTGTAGAAGACAGTTTTGCTCTCCAGTTCTATTTCTCTGGGTTCTCATACAGCAGTACACACTGGTCTGTCTTCCATCTGGCTAAATTGGTCCAGGAATACAGCTCAGTGGCACAGGGCCTGCCTGGCCAGCTCAAGGTTTTGAGTTCAATTCCTGGTACCAAAAAAAGTATGAAGATGTCCCAACTGGCTAGATTTCCTTGTGATTAGAGCTTCTCTGTCCACATACTGGGCAGGCCACATTCTGGGAATTAACATCCAGCTCAACAGTAACTTTTAGCCAATGACTAAGTGGAATAAATGTGTCATATACCAGGTTTCTCAAACCATGGGAAACACAGTGTCACACTACATAATCTATACTGATTGAAATGTTTTCCCAGTATTTTTTGAGTCATCTCCCTACAGATATTCCTTGGCTTCATATCTCCAATGACATTGTTGTCAAATTATTATTTCTAGGTTTGGGTTTCAATGAAACTCTAACAAACTATTCTCAATTATTTGAAATACTGTTACAGGTCAGTGGGGAACTGATCCTGAGGTATACTTTATATCTTCAAAAAGCAAAATAATGAACTGGGCCAGTTTAAACATATATGGTAGCTTTATTGACTTTTGGAAAATAATGAGTAGCTCAGAACTATGATAATGTCTGGGAGATAGAAATGTTGCAGTAAAGTGTATGAATTAAATCCAAGTATGTTGATCCTTAAAGAGCCTTTGTGAGATCTAAATATTACTATTTGAGCACCTAGTGGCTTGAGACAGATGGAGTATAAAAAGGTCTGGAGCAAAATTACAAATTTGGGAATTATAAGTGAGTGCCTATACAATGCGTTAAGTTCTGTGTAACTGTAAGTGGTTAAGGGTGACTGTAACAGAAGGACGGAGAAAGAAGACGACCTTTCAGAGGAGCTGCTGTTGCCTGCTCTCATCACTCATTTCTCCTCAGGACCATGTACCCTTGTGATCTAGCACCATAAAAATTGGTGCTAGGTTCTCCATCTGTCTCCCAAGTTTATTTGATGCATCTGCTCCTGCTGTTGATGACAGTTATGACAAAGGCAAGTCTCCTCCTAGTCATAACACCAACAATGGCAGCTAATGTATGTGGCGTATTGACTCTTAGCAATGATCATGCTGTTTATATGTACTGACAAACGTAATCTTTAGAACTAAACTATGAGGTAACTATGTTCATTTTATTACCTTTTCACAAATAGGAAAGCTGTGTCGCAATGCAGTTAGGTAATTTTCTAAGACCCCAGAGTAGACAGTGACAGAGATGTTAAAAATCCCAAATTTTCACTTCAAAACACTTCACTTGGAATTTCTCTGCTATTCTAACAGAACCTATTTTTAAGTCCACATTATTGATTTACTAATACAATATTCTGGGTCAAAATATGACCTCTAGTAAATTTAAAGCAGTTCAAATTATAAAAGTATATTTTTTACAGTGAAAAGACTAAGCTACAAAACTTTCATGTGATACTGGGAGAAATTATCAACTATTTGGAAATGTTTTTTTTTCTAAGATAAGGTCTCGCTATGTAGTGTGGGTTGGCCTTCAACTCACGGCTGTCATCTTGCCTCAGCCTCCTGTGTGCTGTGATTATAGGCATGTATCACCATATCCAGCTGCGTTGCTAAAAAGAGTATAAAATGACCAGTATATTGAAGAGAAAGTCACAGACATACTAGAAAACATGTTAAATAGAATTTAAAAATCCATCAAAATGTGTAGCTTATAGCTAAAATAGTGCCTAAAGTGACATATCTAGCATTAAATGCTTATATTAAAAATGAATCTAATATCTGTAAGATTTCACTGGGAGAAACTGTGAAGTGAGCTGAGTGCCTTGTCACAGAGGAAAGTGTAATAAGAGCAAATGCAGTGAAATAGAAAAATTCAAAAGATAAATGTCAGTATCAGCATTTTACTAAGAGTTCTAGCCCATGCATTAAGAAAGCCTTGGAAAAGGTTTATGTAGTGTATGGGCAGAAATAAATATGTCCTTGTTCAGAGATAACATGATTGTATGAAAAATCTCTAAGAAGCCTATTAAAAAACTTGTAGAACAAATTAACAGTATGGAACGTGGCAAGAAAAAAAGTCTTTACATACAAGTCAGTTGTTTCCCCATATAAGAGAAATAAACAGGCAGAATTTGGATTTTAACCAAAAGCCAGATAGTCAAATTTTAAAAAATGCTTAAGATTAAATAGTACAAAATCTGTACAAGTTTGTAGTTAGACACTATAATACACCAGTGCAAGAAAGTATGATGACAATTTTAATATTGTGCTATACAATGAGTAGGCTTCCAATGAAATTCTTAAGAAGGTATTTGTAACATTTTGAACAAGTGACTATCAAATCTGTACAGACGGGCAAAAAGACCAAGAATAGTAATGCAAAACTGATGAAGAGCAAACTGGAGCCTGTCATTTGCTGATTTCCAGGGTCACTCCAGACCTATAATGACCAAGAAAACATGGTATTAGGGCAAAAAGTGTTTAATATATCAATCAACTATGAGACAATTTGATGGAGAAAAAGTAGTTTGCCCAACAAATGGTGCTGAAAAATTGTACATCAAATACTGAAATGTTAAACCTAGACCTGGTACATACACTTAAAAATAACTAACTCAAAATAAACCCTAGCTCTGAATGTGAATGTAAATACCGTAAACCTCTGGAACTGTACATAGGGGTAAACCTATTTTACCTTAAAGTAGATGATACACTCTTAAGTACAACACCAGAAGCATGATTTATGACCAAAAATGTAGATAAATTTAATTTTATTGAAGGCAAATGATATTACTTAGTAAAATACATTATTAAGGGATTGAAAATCCCCACATCATGTGAGAAATGTTGAAAAAAATATGCAGAAAGGAACTTGAATGCAGACAATGCAGACCCACAATAGTCCGCAATAAGAAAGTGAGCAAATCAGTTTAAAACGTCTGAACCCCTTGAAAGTACACATTCTACATGTGCGCTATATGTGAAGTTATATATTCATATTGTGTGCATATTATACATTTCATTTGTTTATGTATATATCCTGTATGTGATATGTATGGTGCATGCCTGTAATTCCAGCTATTTGGGGGGACAAAGAAAGACGATTCCCAGTTTGAGTCCACACTAGAGAATTAATGAGGGCTTATTTTAAAGTAAAATTTACCAGAGCGGGAATGCATCTCAACAGTAAAACAGTCCCCAAGCATGCAGGAGGCTCAAGGGCTACGCACAAAACACTCGTGAAAATATACTAAACATTCTTTTTGTTATGAAAATAGTCATTTAAACAATAATGAGACGTGTCTACATGTATCAGGAGGATGACAATAAAATCCCCAAACTAAACAATGCTCATTGGTGACAAGGTTGTCAAGCAAGGCCTATTTATTGGTGGTGGAAATATAATAAGGAAGACTCACTTTGGAACAAGTTTATCATGTTGTCCATCAATCAGACTCATAGATGTTTAGCTGACCTATCTGAAAAAGTAAGGCCTCGCAAACATGAGTATAAATATATGTGGTGGTATTATTTGCAACTGTAAATGTGGAAGTGACATCAAGATAACCTTCAATAGGTGAAATATCTATGTACTATAAGGTTGTTCACCATTAGAAATGAACAACCTATGAAATCATATAAAAACAAGGATGAATTTTATATATATATATATATATATATATATATATATGTAATATGTGACATATATGGGTTTTTTTGAAGTACTGGGGATTAAACCTGGGAATTTTACACCAAGCTACCGCCTTAACCTTTTTCTTTGTATTCATACTTTAAAACAGGATCTCACTGAGTTAATCAAGATGGCCTCGAACTTGTGATCCTTCTCCCTTAGCCTTCCAGAGTCCTGAAATTATAAGCATGGACCACTGTGCTCAGTTAAAGTCTATATTGCTTTATGAAGGAAGCTAGTCTGAAATGGCTAGGTGATGTATCATTCTATATTTACAGCATTATGGGAAAAGTAATTCTGTAGAGATAGCAACAGGGAAGTTGTCGACAGGAGTTTGACATTTAGGGAACTTTTAGTAAATAAACCATATTTTAATCTATGACAGTATACATATGGTACTAAATGTGTGGGACTTCCCCAAAGAAAGAATAAATGTTGTATCTGAAAAGTAGCAAAAAATTACTTAGAGTTTCTCAGGACAGAATGTCAACTGGGACAAAAGATTTTGTACAATTTAGCTTGACATGACTGCAGACGTCTTGAATCATAATCACTATGATTTCCCAGAGTAATCTTTATCAGTTTTTCCTGTATGTTTTCTCAGAAAACCAGGAGACGAAAGCATTGGTGTGGGGGGCTGGGGATATAGCTCAGTGGAATAAGCGCTTGCCTAGCAAGCGCAGGGTCCTGAGTTCGATCCCCAGTACCGCAAAAATAAAAAAAGAAAGCATTGGTGTGGTACGTAGAACCTTATTTACAACATTACCATGGCATCAGCAATGTGCCCGAGTGACTGATGTGAATGCAGGATGAACCAGGTACATAAAGCTTGCATAAAGTCATTCTGTCCTAACCAAACGTGTGCTTCTTCTGATCAAAGTGGAAGAGATCCAGGGATGAAATCATTTTCTTTGAAACATAATTTTCCTCAATTCATAACATTTTAGTTAATTTGAAAATTTTATTCTCATCTAATTTGGAAAGCAAGATTTCTTTTTCACTAGAAATTTAAGTCACCCATATCTTAATTCTATTTGCAAAAGATCAGTACCTCTGGTACTAACACAGAGATTCCTGTACCACAAAAATTATTATCAGATTCCAAAACGTCATGTTTATATAAATTGTAGTTTTAAAACACGAACACAGGTTCAGAATAGGCTAAAGAAGGCAATATGTGGCTGAAGAATAGGAAATTGATTTAATAAAAATAACAACAAAGTATAGTTCTCATTCAAATCCTATACTGTATTCTGAAATATTATTAATAAATATTATTAATAAAAATTATTAAAATCAAATGTACTCATTTTTCAAGCAAAATAAAGCCATACAGACACTGAAACTGGGGATATAATCAATATATTTTATATGTTACAGTGAAAATACATATGCACAATGTATATTACATGAAACAGCTAATCTTTGAGTGGTAAACAATTGCATATTCCTTAAAAATCTTTAATAAATATGAAGGAAAAGGTGACACTATCTTGGGACTAAGATTTGAAGTCTTTTAGAGTATCTTCCCTGTGGAAGATTTTTCCCCAAATGGTGTGCTAACCCACTGAAATAAGAACAGATGCAATCAGTCCTGGAAATGCCCTTTGTAATTGTCACACTAGATAAGACTATAGATTTGTTGAATGCCCAAAGTGTGATGTCATAAAGTCCCATTTGCTGCAGTAAGAATCACTATTTAACTTTGTAGGTGTTTCACATGGTCAGTAAGAGAATCATGAGAATAGTTAAGAGAATGCTTAGAAATATTATTCCTGAATTTTAGTAGAAAATGTATGAAAATCCAAGAGCCAAGATAAGAAGATGTGTGGGGATAATTTAATAGACTTTATTTCAACAATAAAGATGTTAAATGTATAAACAGAAATACTATTTTTTATATTCCTGTATGTGGTGTAGCAATAATTTTTATGTTTATCTCACATATTTATATTTGTTATGAATTTGTCCAGGAGTTTTTGACTTCAATATATTTTGTTTAAAGTATTGTGTTTGTGCATATTATGTACCCATTGTAATGATATATCATAATATAGTCACTCTTCTATTCAATTGAAAATATCACACCAAATATGGCCATTTATAAGCAATATTGTTATGGAAATTTATACATTTATTCTGATGCATATGTGAGAAACTTTATCTAGTATACAGTTCTTGCCGTGGTTCATGGTTTTGGGGTTAGTCCTGGTTACTTTTCTGTCATTGCTGAGACAAAATACCTGATGCCCAAAATTAAGGAAGGAAAAGTTTATTTAGCTCACATTGTGAAGGTTTTAGCCAGTAATCAGCTGGCTCCGAGGCAGGGTGGTATGGTACAGGGGCAACATTTCAAGGCGGCACAACACAGCAAAAGCAGCAAGAGCAAAAAAGAGGGAACAAGTTTCTTTCCCTCCTTTATATTGTAAGCAGGGTACCCCCACTGAGGGGCTGTGTAGCCCTCACATAATCTCTATGCCCTCAGTCTTGCACAGGCTTCTGATGAATACGAAGTAAGGGCCCTGGCCCTCTGCTCAGTCACTTAGTTAACCTTCTAAACTTCTCAAACTGATGCAATAAACAACATCCCAAAGCTGTTAAGGGCGTGTCCTTTTCACCCCAGGATATAGAACTGCTGAGTCACTTAGTCAAGCCTCTAGACTCCTCAAGTTGACACAAGATATCAACTATAACAGTGTCTCTTTACAATAATAACATTTACAGATTCATGACAGAATTAAGTTTAGTAGTATCAGAACGTATGTTTCAAATACTTCATATTATTGTGAAAACTGGTATTAAACTTTATAATTCTTTTCAATTTTATAACTGTATAGTAGTATATACTGCCCATATTAATTGCAACTTCCTGATAACTAATGAGAGTTAAATTTTAAAAATTTCATCTATATTGTAGTTATCCTCATGATATTTCTGTGACGTTATTTCTCCCATGTTTCTCTTTGGGCGTCTTTTTTAGAAATTGATGTGTAAAGTGCTCTTCATATATTTTTTGAAATGTTTACCTTTGTTCTATGTGTTGCCTTAACTTATTCTCTTAGTTTAGGATTTTCATGAGCAACTTTCATTACGTTCATCATATAGATCTCATCTGCCATCATTTACTCTGTGCCATTTTAAAGAAGTTCTTCCTCTAATTGAGTCCATGAAGGTGTTGTGCAATTTGAAATAGTTTTCTGTATTTGGTCCAAATGTATTTATTTATTTTTCCTACGAAATACAATTACCCAGGCTACCCCCTGAACTATCTGTTCTTTTCTTTACTGATAGCCAATGTTGCTTTTTTTTTTTTTTTTTTTTTTTTTTTTTTTTTTTTTTTTTTTTTTTTTTTTTTTTTTTTTTTTTTTTTTTTGATCCTGGGTCTGCCTCAGCCTCCCAGGGCCTGGGATATCAGGCATGCACCATCATAGCCAGCCACTGTTTTGTATATCAAGTACCTATATACTTCTGGGTTACTTCAGAATTAACAGTATAAACACTATATCCTTCCATGCTTAGTTCCCACAGTAGGCTGGTTATAGAATGCCAATATTTGAGGTCCCCTTGACAAAATGGCAGTGATTAAGTACAAGAAAAGTAGGGGATTCTTAACATAATGATTAAGAACATTAGATCTGATGTGCAGAGAGTGACTTCACATTCTGCATCTCTTGTTAATAATCTGTGCAACTTAGGACAGCTTATTTAAACTGCTGATACTTCAACATCTTTCAGCAGGGACAACACTAAGAACATTAGTTAGCCTCTATTATGGTCTTAGTATGCGTCCAGTCCTGTTTGAAGTAGTATGTTGTATAGTGAGTGATCCAATGGTTACTGCACTGTAATGATTGGGGAGCTCAGATGATTTTCCACGTATACTGATGTAGTAGTTATAATAGCTGGGATTTAAACTAAATTTTAGCAGTTTGACTCCAGAGTCTAATTTTTCAATCATAAAGGAAAACTGAATTTTGTTTTACAAAAAACTTCTTCAATTGAGAATTTGTTCTAACTGCACTGAAAGCTATGGAAAAAGGTTAGCACTTTTTGTTCTCTAACATTTCACATCTCAGTGGAAAGTGCCATTGTATTTCCAACAGCATAATCCAAAATTCTGCGTGCTGTCTCTGTCACCTCCTCATCCCAACTTCTTCAGAATGATTCCATGACAATCTCCTGTTAATTTAAATTAACTTGGGATTGTTTTCCCTACATCTGTCTTGACACTGGCCTAGAAAGGATCGGTATCTATATTATCACAATCTGACGGTAACATCTCACGCTACGTGCATTATCTTCCTCTTCCGTCCTTCACCCTAAACTCAGTGATTAGTTTTGAGGTTTAAAAGTATTTTATTATCACGTGTTTGCAGTAGTCACATTTACATTCCTTGTGGGGAGTCAGAGCACACCCATAGCACACCTTAATTCCTTTTAGTACAAGTATCATCACGACGTATGCTCCCTGAGAGTAGCATTCTGGTCCATTCCTGCGGATTAGGTGGGAGAATGCCGGTATGCCATAGTGTACCATGCATGCAAATGTTGATATTGGAAAAATAAGGACAAAATCCTGCAGGTAAATTTGGTGGCAAGGAAGATAATTGAGCTTAATCCCTTCTTATGTTGACATCAAATATCTATGTGACCTGGGACAAATAATTAAATCCCTCCAGTTTGATCACTTTTAAAGTGCATACTTAAATGAGAGTTTTCTAAAACACAATTATTGCCTTGAAAATGTATGACTGTATTTTAATATAAAAGGAACAATCACTCGTATAGAAAAACCTAACTTGAGAATTGTTTTGTACACATAAACTGGCTATTTGCTTCATGGGCATAAGGATGTTGTCACAATGTCAATTTCATAAAATATTAAAAAGTCAAATCAATACATTAAAAGCCAAGCGGGTAGAACGTGTTTTGACTTAAATATAACTAGAAATTCAAAATTGTTTATACTTTTGAAATAAAACCCTCATTGGACATTTAGCTTCCTCTTTTTCTTCATTTTTTCATTCCTTGCTGATATTTCTAAGGACAAATTTTATTTTCATCTCTCACTCTGCTTCAAATAAATGATGGTGAGAACAACAAATGTGGGTATTTGCAGATCCGATTTCGAGGACAGTAGTTCCCTGGGTATATGCTTCTGACCCTATATCCAATGAAATTAAATTGATGCCATGGACAAGTGGAGGTGTTGACTGATGTGTTTATCAAGATGGTGGGGTATTGCTGTGCAGGGCTCATGGGAATGGAAGAAATAGGGGTGGAACAGAGTGGACCCAGTGAAATTGCAGCCTGGCCATCAGGACAAATGCCTTACCAGTGCTTTGATCTCCTTGGGGAAATTGGAAGTGCTCGATTTTTTCTTGGTACACTCAAAACTTATAAAATAGCTGGCAAGTAAAGCTGTGATGGTAAAACCAGTTATGAATCCCCTCCCCTCACATTCACTGCTTCTCAATAGATACAGAGTTCTAATTCAGGGCTAATTATCTAGAAAAAGACTTGATACTGACTTTCCTGCCCTATATATATACATTTAGTCTGTCAAAGCTGTTGTTTGCTTGCTTCTTTATGTAACTTTTTAAGGCTTTATTTGTTCATTTTCATCAACGATGAAGAAAATGCCATCAGATATATTCTGACAGTGTTCACTGTTACAACTTGCTTCAGTTCTTCCATTCTTAGTTATACATTCTACTTAGCAGTTATTAAACTTCTGTAGCAGCCATAGGTTGGATTTGTTTGTGGTAGACAGACAAATGGCTTCAGAGTCACCATTAAATATGTCCCCATCCTAATCCTAGGGAGGTGTGAATATATAACTTAGCATTGAAAAAAA
Organism: Dinomys branickii; assembly: GCA_004027595.1. NCBI lineage: Eukaryota > Metazoa > Chordata > Mammalia > Rodentia > Dinomyidae > Dinomys > Dinomys branickii. Next base: position 14,366 of record PVLD010017397.1, on the reverse strand, counting down.
AAAAAGACTTTACCAATATGATCAAGGTTAAAGAACCTCAGAGATTATCACATATTATTTCATGATCCAAAATTTAATCAAAGAAGTTCTTCAAAGCAGAACCCTTTCCCAGAAGTGGTCAGAAAAGGGTCAAAAAGAGGATATTATGCTGGGAAGACTGAGGAAGTGTGGTGGAAGCGAAGGGATGCACGCGGCTTTGGGAAGGAACAGGCAGCCGATTCTCTCCTGTGTCTTTCAGAAATGAGTGCAGTTCTGCGAATGCCTTGGTGTTGTCTTAATGATAATGATGTCAGACTTCTAAGCTACAGAGCTAAAGAGTAATAAATTTATCTGTTGGAAGCCTCTAAATTTGTGAGAATTTTTAACCTCATACTAGAAAACGAGTAGAATGTCAATTCCTCATTAGAACCAAACTATGCTTTCGATATGTCATTGAAGAAGGTGTCCTCACATTGTTCTTTTCACTTACTCATTCATTTTTCATGTGAACATTTTGAAAGGTTTACATTCATCTAGGACTTTAATAGGAGGAGGAGCTACGAGAGCAAATAATACACATCCCACGGTAAAGTTGCCTTCAAACCTGCCAGTTCTAACCAGTAAAGCAGTAGAGAGCGTATATATGTCACTGCTGTTCTAAAACCTCCAAAGGCCCAACTAGTTTTAGGCAGAGGTAAAGAGATCAAAATTGTGTAAAAGACAGCTTCAGACAAGTGAAAATTAAACTGTAATTTAAGAGTTTTACATCATATATGCCGGTAATCACAGCACTCAGAAGACTGAGGCGGGAAGAGTGCTGTGAGTTCAAGGCCACACTGGGGTACATGGTGAGTTCAAGGTGTGTCTGCCCTATGTAAATGAAACCAGATCTCAAAAAAAAAAAAATTCCATTAAAAAATAGACAGATCAATGGGAGAAAGACATATATGTCTAAGAGAAACAGAATGAACCAAGGCACAGGACGTGGACAGCTGAGCGTAATGTACCACTGATTTGTGGGTTGGCTCTCTCATGTACATCAGAATGCAATTTTCTTATACAGATGCTTACTAGCATGAGAATCATTTTACTTTATTCTGCTGCATTTACAGAACTTATAACAGTGCTCTTTGACTTTAATAACATGTTTTAGGAGTGGACACCTTTCTTCTTTAATGTGATTTTGAGAATTTATTTAAATATATAAATATTTAAGATGTTGCTTAACAGATTGAAAAATAATGAAACCTCAAAAACTACATTATCACTGAGGATTCCACAGAGTTCATATGTGAGAAACTATGCTAATATCTGGCACATTGGAAATAAAATTTGAGTTTCATTGCTCATGCTGAAGTAGATATGATATTGTGAAATATTTCAAGGACCTACTGTCTTCATATTTGACAAATTCATTTCAATTTTTCTAAACAGCAAGTTCATCTTTAAAGAACATGCTTTTGACAATACAAGTAATAATTAATGATTTTTGTCTTAGCTGTGATTTCTATTACCAAGTTCAATAGGCTTGAAATTGTCAAAGGATCTGATTTTAGAATGTCTAAAAGTGAAAATACACTCTGTAACCACTCCAACATTATTATAACTAGTAACAGATGTTCAGTAATATAAATTAATTAACTCTACTTTTTATTACACTGATTAGAGTATTTTAAACCTTTAAATTGATAATTAAACTTTTTATATTCCTTAATTTTAGTTTAGTGTAAAGTGAATCTTTTCATGAATTTTATTCTTTTGGCCTACACATTTTAAAGGATTTTTCTAACCTCTTTTCATTTAAATAAGGAAACCAAACATTTTAATTTCCAAAAGACTTTATATTTTATAGCTCATATAAGTACAAGATACTTCAGCATTTATTAACTTCTACAAACCCACATTGTAAACAGATGCTAAATAATTCAAATATCAATTTTTTTAAAATTTCCCTTTCAGTTGGAGACTAACAAATCCAAGGATACGATTTGAGGAAATCAACAATAATATGCTTCCATACACTCACTAGGTCTCCTGTAAGGGACATAAATCCTTTCACTAACGTTGGTTTTCAGTGAAGTTAGTAGCTCAGAAGTTATTAAGGTGTTTTGGATATACTGAGTTAATGTGGCAATAAATTTCTGTGTGTAGAATAATAAACTTTATGAACAAAGAAGAGAAAACTCATTTCGTTCTAATAAGGGGGCAGGTAATTACTTCCTGCTGAATGAGTTTAAAAAAAAGAATAGAAAAAAGAGAAACATGAAGATATTTGTGTAATCAGCAAGAACACAATAAAAAGCCCCTTCTTTTCTACAGAGGCAGAGGTGAGATGGTTGTCAGGTATCTTTCTTCTTTTTGCTTCTTTCTTTAAACAAAAAATTTACTGATAACTTAAACTGAAAAAAAAAATTATTGGTTTGAATAGTAAATAGTTGAGTACTTTGATGCCAGGGAGTAGATATTTAAGAACCATCTGCTTTTCAAAAATGTCATTATCAATTACAAATGAGTATAAACTACAAATTTATGAAGGTGTTTTAAATATTACCTAATTTCATTACAGTGAATCACTCCTCTTAAACATTATTGAAATGTGATCAGAACTGTTAAGTCTGTGTAAGAAAAACATGACTAAAGTGACTTAAGGAAGTGTTGAACTGAAATAAATGTGTTCTACACAGGCCTCCATACTTTATCAATAGGTTGGCACAGAGCAGCCTTTGTAGAGGTTGAACTGAAACCGAGCTTAATGTGTAAGACAATTGGAACCTAACGTGAGATTATACCCTTCTAAGCAAGGACCCGAGTCTGTCAATCACAGCGCCTGAGCTTCCAACTGATCAGAGGCTGAAAGGTGCCAGACATGACTGGATAAAGCCAGTGCCAATTGGGTGGCTTCTCTATGTCACTTCCGTTTCTCTGGCTACAAATGTAAACTGTACCTGTCGTAAAGAGGATCTGTCTCAACTATCTTGTCTGGAATGCTGCCCGGTTCTGGAAACTTTCTTACTCAAATAAAGTTTGTTAAATTGAACTGGCATCAGTTTTTCTTTCATCAAATTTAATGATAATATTTTCCCTTTAAAATCAGCTGACCCTGTGCATACAATGCTGGCAAGAACTAGACTCATTTTACATTTCATGTCTTCCAGCTTTATTTTTTTTTTTTTCCGGGACCGGGGATCGAACTCAGGGCCTTAGTGCTTAGCGGCAAGCACTTAGCCCACTGAGCTGTACCTCCAGCCCACATGTCTTCCAGCTTTAATACACGGCTATAAGGCATATGTGTGTTGCAGGACAGCTGTGGAGAGTCCACAGGCTATACACATTTTACATAAGATATGGGGCAGGCCAGCTGACAAGGGTAAACTCTAGGTCAGTTGACTCTTTAATTTTATCAGGCTATCAAGCAGTAGAATTTCTGGTTGGAAAAGTATCTGCAGGGGTGACTGGCAGTTATCCACTTACTGCTACCCACCCCCACAACAACTGAGACTCTTCTAGCAGGAAAGAAGAGGACAGGCATCAGAAAGGTAATTGATAACATCTCCATTTCTTTACATTTCTTTGATCATCTCATGTTACTCATAAAGTGTTATACTGAATAATATATGCAGAGAGTGAAAGCTTTAATAGGGCCTGAATAAATAGCAAAATTAAATCTCTGGCAGAGTTCATAATTTGAACTGTGGATTTCAATAACTGTTGTAAGAAAGTAGTGTCTATTATATAAATCTTTCAGTGTAGTTTTTAAGATAAAATTTTTGCTTTTTTACTTTTTGGTAGTTTGGACAGTAAGGGGAAAGAAATACTGTTGAAAAAGAATATTTTATAACTAAGTAAAGAGAAATACTGGTTGTATTATTGAATCATAATTTGTTTTCAATTTGCCTGTTATCTGACCGCACCTTTTATGGATATGCACATACAATGAAGACATTTGTTTGGTTACTTTAATAATATCTATATTTTCATTAATAGCATTTTAATAGTATATCTTTCATTATCTTGAACAAGCAAATATTCTAAAGGTTATTGGAGGAGGGATGCAGATGGCATAAAAATTCTCAGATCAAGAAAGAGTGCTCAGAATTTAGTAAAATTTTTAAGCAACAAAAAGTAATTTTTACAGCAGAGGATAACCCAGAAAGAGTTATTGATAATAATAATATTCTCCTTTATTGATTCACAGATGTGATAATTTCTTTTGAGAGCAAAGATGCTGTCATGCACTGTTGTGTTCCTAGGGCCAAGTCACAGTGCTTAGAAAAGAGTTACTACTAAATAATCCTATGAATAAGTGAAAATGTATACTGTTTCATGTCTGGAATAGAACAAAGAAGAAATGGTTTCCTTGAAATAATAAAATAATTTTTAAATTTATTTGAAATTTCTAAGCAGGTTCAACTTCCTGCACAATAGCAGTCATTGAACATTATTTTTAAAAGAGAGTGCCTTTAATAAAAGTCACTGAGATGTCCTGTCTTTCACTTAACACAGGAGCATGTAAGATCTTCATGCATAGAATTGCATATAGCAAGCCACATTGTGGCATGTTAATGTGTCAATGTCTTTTGATTTGAACTCCCAATTGTTTGTAGGTAAATGTGTGTTCTTCTTTTAGATCTCCCCCCAAAACATAAACTATTTAATTCTGATTTTTGAAAGAGCAAAATAATTTACTATATTGAAACAGCTCATTCATCATAAAAGCATTTGATTCTGTCACCTCAAGTGCTTGTTAAATCACTTCCAGCTGCTACAATCAAGGGCCAGGTACTTCTAAGGTCTGGCACTTTCTGAGCTCTATTACACCTTGAAGTATGATTCTTCAATCCAATTCTAGCCTTCATAATAATCAAGTGCCCACTCCACTTATCTTGAAGGCAACTGGGAACTTAGCATTCTCCATATGTGTCTGTATCTGATTTTCAATCAGACCTCTTCATCCAAAACCCGAAAGGTTCTGAATATCTATGAAGTAGTACAGTAACATTTTCACTTAAAACCATGTCAAGAGCAGCACCACTGAAATAAGTTTGACAAGGAAACTCAGCTGTAAAAGGGATCCTTCTCCAGACCAACAATGAAGTTAGTAAGTTAACATTAGAACTAAAAGAAGTACTGTTTTCTGGGCTTGTACACCTATGAATGCATTACTTAAGTCAAGGTAAAATTCAGTCATTTAAATTGCTGGAAAGGAGAGAGATTCAATGTTTAAAACTGTACTAGAGAAGGTTTACCGAGTTTTTAATCTAGGAACAACATTAAATGTATTCAGCAAATATTTATTAATGTGTATTGTTACTATAGTGAACCATATATACATTAAAATGCAACTCAAATGTATTATAAAAGTAGCAAAATAGACAACTTCATGACCTTTAATGCTTAGTTCATATATTTGTTTTTTTTAAAAAAGGACTTATAGAACTCTTACTGTGTATTATTTACTATGTCCAACTATTGACTTGATGTTTGCCTTAATGAGGTAATCTCTGTGATTTGTCTGTAAAAATACAGGGAATTCAGCACAGTGTGATTCTCTAAACTGTATTGCTGTGGAACACATACATGTGCTGTTTAAATCTCACTTGAATTTAATCTATGTAAGTGATGGAAACTTGGGTGTGTAAGGATTATACCAGATCTGCCCCAAAGATCAATTTAAAAGGGAATGATCTAAGGCACTGAAAATTTTAGTATGGTTAGACTCTTTAATGCGAGTGGGCTAGTGGGCAGAGATAAACTTTTGGAATGGAAAGTCGTGATATACTTTATATTTTGAAAAATGTGAAATATATTGAAGATTTCTTTCAGAAGATAGCAGTAAATTCATGTTTGTAGGAGAGACTTGAGGGAATCCCAAAGATCATTTGTCCCTGTGCATGTCCTCAGTATCTTAACATGTATTTATCAAACTCATATCATATGGAGGGAAGTATGGTGGCTGGAAAGCTACGTGATCCTCCATATAGCTCTGGCATTCACTGTGAGAGGGACGGCAAAACACTGGAAAGTATGAAAAGAGGGCCGTATGGTCTGTCTGGTGACTGCGTTGAAAAGAGAATGAACGATTGAGGAAACAAGAATGCAAAAGTTACCAACTGAAGGTCTTGGCAAAGTTTAGGTGAAAGATGAATGTCCAGGTCAGATAAATATTGTGGAGATGGTAAAAAATGGTTGATTAAAGGATATAACTTGGAATAGAGTGAATGGGATTTCTGCTGGGTGGAGTTACGGTACGAGGGATTAAAAGTAAAGGTGCTACAAGGGTTAATGGACTCGGCATCTTTAAATAAGTTGTTATTAACTGACCACAGTAAGTACACGGAAGTTACAAGGGAGAATTAACGCAGTGTCCTTTCTGTTAAATTTGTGATTTGTCATGAGACCTCATAAGATCCTCAAGGAGGGTGAGCATAGATAGAAATAAGATCCAAAGGCAGAGGCTTAACTCAACTCAATCCCAAATGTAACATCGTGATTAGAAGGAACCCACAAACCAACCCCCCACCACAAAATATGCCAAAAAACAAGGAAAAAACACCCCAAGAGGTAACAGTCAATTAGTAGGTTAGAAGTCAGATGAGTGTGAACTGTTTAGTTTTTATAATTATATTGGAATTTAAAAAATCTTCCAAGTAGTAGAGAGTTATATTTGCTAGTGTACTCGTGAGTAGATGCTCATGGTCAGCCAAATGTGATCTATTAACTTTGGTCATTGGATTTTTCAATGTAAGAATCACCAGCATCTTTAAATGATATTTTTACCCAAAGGTCAGACTAGGAGGCAAACACGGACAATAATTCTCCTGCACATAATTCTCCTTGACCCCGGGCTTCTAGCTTCAGGCAGTGTATTCCTGTTAATGTACTCAGTTTGAGGTACTTGGTCATAGAAGCCCTAGGAAATTGTTATTCACAACAAATGGGAAGAAAGTAGAACATATAGGCCAGAGTTTTAGGTATGAGGATGAGATAAAGGAAACATAAGGAAATTCTTTTCTAATTATATTTATTTTCTTGAAAAAAGGGAAGCAAGTGATAAATTAAGGGTGAAGATGGACTGTTGAAAATAGGGTTTTAAAATTAAAAAAAAATTTTTTTTGTCTTTTTGAGACAGAGTCTCACTATACAGTTCACATTGGCCTTGAGCTCACTTTGTAGTCCAGGTTGGCTTTGAACTTGCAACAATCCTCCTGCCTCAGCCTCCCAAGTGCTGGGATTATAGGCATGTGCCACCATGCCCAGCTCAAGAATAAGGGATTTAAAAAGCCAAGTGAATCTCTAATAGGATGAGACTATTAACTGAAAACAGCAAATACAGAAAAAAATCATTTAGTTTCAATTAAACATCACTGGCACTATACTATGTCCATTGTGATAAACATACAAAACAGTTGTTTGACCAGATTTTATCCATTGTCCACAAATTACCAATTGTCTCAAATACTTGCTTGGGAGAATAGGATTTGTATATAGCAATGTGTTAATTATGTAAGTGGAGCAGCAAAAATAGTTACTTATTTATATAAAAGCTCTATCGATATGTGCAAAACGTAGATCTGTCAGTGGTGTTGCTGGAGCTTTTACCAAAGAGATATTGATTTTCCTCAAACAATTTCTATAACTGCTGGTATCTAGAATTTTTCTTTTCTCAGTACCAGGGATTGAACTCACAACCTTGTGCCTACAAGGAAGGTGCTTATTCCACTAAACTGTATCCCCAGCCTGGTACCTAGGAATTTAGACTGCTTTTAGTCGAAACATTTGAGCCTGGAACTTTGTGAAAATTCAGAAAGTCACACACACCATTAGTATGTGTGTGGGAGATGTGACTAAAGGCCCAGCTGCCATTTGTAACAGTGAGATTATTCTTTTCTTCCAATGATAAATTCTTCATATTAATAAGATAGATTTCTATGCAGCATAACATTAATTAGGGCAGGCTGTTTTATCTCCAGTCAGTGAATATAAAAGAGCATCATTTCTGTGTACTTGACAACTTTATATTTTATTTAGATTTATCTGTTTATGCCAGAGAAATAGGCTTTGTTTTCATTCTGAGTTTCATCTTTTTGAATGTTCTATATTGTTTTAAAAATAACAAAAGTGGATATTATTAAAGTGATTATTTAATCATTTATTTCAACTGCACTTTATTAAATCTGCATGGTAAATTAGTTTGTTTTTTTTAAGGCAATGAGTTTTCCCCTAAAAATAATGGAAAGTTATTGAAGGAATTTAAGTAGGAGCATGAATTAGACAGCTAAAAGTGCATGAGAAATCATTTGGAAACATTGTTTTAAAACAATGACTTTCTTTGCCTCGGAATACTACAAGACAGCAACTTGGTTTATATGGGCTTCTCCCCCACTTCTGGAGTTAGCTGGGATGTTTCATACATCTGTAATTAGTGGAGGGTGGGCGGTAATGATCTTACCCGGGCCTTCTTCCCTCTGTGGGGTGGCTAAGCTCATTCAGCTATGCACCACATGTGTTTGTCAGGTAGGAGGATGACCCATCGTGGAGACAGGACCCTCAAAAGAGACAATAGAAAGGCGAGAGCTGTTTAGATATGAGTTCAGAACAGCACATTGTCGCTTCTACAGTCCCCTGGGGAGAGCAAGGCACAGGGCCAATAAGATTCCGGAAATGGGAAACAGACTCTACTTTTGATAAAGTAAGTGACCACACATCCCAAATGGGTGCATAAAAGAAAGACAAATGCAAAGAACTGTTTTTATGAGCCATATACCATCCAGGGTAACGTGAAACTCATGCTTTAAATTAAATGCTTTGATTGCTGTGAGGAGAGCAACCTAAATAAGAGTTAAAGACGTAGGTCTTATCTCAAATTTACTATATTTAAGGACCTGACTTTTCTTTTAATGGGTATTTAGTATATGAAAGAGTCAAAAATATTAGTGTTTTGTAGTTGTTAATTAAAAATAAATGCACATTTCAAATACAATACTGAACTTGAATAAGAATTCATAGATATCTTTTATTAAATACAAGGTTATTTGAATATATAGAACTCCATCAATGCCATATAGAGCATGAACAGAATGAAGGGGCAAAATGTGATCTCGGTCAATGACAGAAAAGCATTTGACAAAATGCAGTACCAGCTCAAGATGAAAAACTATTAATCTAGGAATAAAAGGAAACTACCTTGTAATAATAAAGGTTATTTATGAAAATCCCATGGTCATCACAATATCAGTGGTGAAAGTATGAAAATGTCTTCTCAAACTCAGAACCAAGCAAATGATGCTTGATTTTCCACTTCTGTTCAATATAATATTTAAGTCCTGGACAAGAAATTTAGAAAATAAAAATAAATAAAAACACCTAAACTGGAAAGGAAGAAAAATGTCTCTGTTAATAGTTGACACTATCTTGTACACACAAAGCCTAAAGATTGCACATATGCATGTCTAAGAATACACACACAAACACACATCATGTTTGAAAGTCATAAATAAGTTCAGAAAAGTTTCAGATACGAGATTAATATGCAAAAGTTAGCTGCATTTATGTACCCAATTAATGAAGAATTCATAATGATATTTTAAGAATTTCATTTATGGCAGGGTCAAAATGATCAAAAACACTTATAAATATAACCAAGAAGGAGAAAGTGTTGCTCAGATTTTGCTGAAATAAATTAAGAAAGACATAAATAAAATGAAAGGTATCTCAAGTTCATGGATTTAAAAGACATAAAATGTTGTTTCAATGTCAGTATTATCAAATCAGTATAAAGGTTCAATACAATACTATGAAATCCTGGTATTTGTAAAGGAAGGGTAGACTTATATTAGATCTCAGGAAAAGCCTTGATGGATTTTAATTTATTTCCACTATTCTCCACTAGACTTAGTCAGAAAGACAGTTATTCCTCTCATTCTATTGTCATCAGTCTTGGCAGTTGAACCTGATTAGTCTTCATAAATATGAGTCGAAATTGTGTGCCTCCTTTATGCAGAACTGATATGGGAAATCATGTGGTTCTGACATCACTTTTTCTTCTCCAATAGAAATCTACCACCTACTACAAGTCTCAGTCCTGTGTTGTAGAGAACATGAAACAGAGCTCTAACTAGTCGGACAAACAAGCACACCTCAGAGGCATTTACCTGCCACTAAAACAATGTAATATCCCAATAAACAAAGTCATGTGATTATTTAACCATAAAAAGTTGTGTTGGAACTACATTGTAGTCTATTAAATATGCAAATACATTTCATGTAAAGATAATATATAATCATTAATGTATAAATACTTTACTGCTAAAATTAATGACCATAATTTGAGCTCCCCTCAGTCCTCATTTTTGAGCTGGTGGAGGATCTTGCCCCAGTGTCACCAGCTGATGACTTGTGAGGGTGGTGGCTGTTAACAGCTGGATGGCTATGGCAATTTCTTAAGATAATAATTAAATTAGCTAAATTGTTTGACTTTTCACAAAATATTTCTCTACAGTATGTCATTCTGTTTGATGGCATTTTATCCACAGTAGAATTGCAAAACGTGAGTCTTTATTTTCAAACTCTACCACTGCTTTAAAACTGTTTATATAATGTTTAAAATCCTTTGCTATCATTTCAAGTGTGTTCACAGAATCTTTAGTCAGAAAAAAATCATTTTCTTTGCTTCCGTACAAGAAGAAACTCCTTATTTGTTAAAGTTCTATCATGTGCTTGTAGCAACGTTATCACATATCAGGAGGCCCTTCTAGTTTCTTTGTTACTGCTATCACATATAGGGTGATGTCTTTCACTGAAATCTTGAGTTCTTCAAAGGAATCCCTAAAAGCTGAAATGAACATCTTCAACACTCCTTTTAATGTTGATATTTTAGCCCTTTCCTATGAATTGTGGATGTCCTAATGGCCTAGGACTTGTTTGACTCAGATATATAAGAGAAATTAGTATGTATGGAAGCTAGAGCCTTATAAAATGTAATTCTTATAGAATAAGAACTGAAAACCAAGATTACTCTTTAACAAAGGCATCTCATGGACGTTATGTAAGTAAACATAGCAAAACTACAAATCCATAGATCGCCATAAAATAGTTTTTTAAAAGATGCTCAAAGAACTATAGAAAGTTGTGGAGAAAGTTAAGAGAAATATTCAGGAAGAAAATAAAATCATCAATAACAGAGAAAAATTTTAAAGTAGCCCCAAATAAAAAAATAGCAGAAGTTGAAAGGTATAACAGTTGAAAGGAAAAAGTTACTAAGGAAATCAAAAGGCAGATTTGAGCAGGCAGAAGAAATAATCAGAGAATTTGAAGACAGGGTAATGGAAATTATCAAATATGGTCAATACAAAGAAAAAAATATTTAAGAAGATGAGCAGTCCAGGTTACCTTTAGGATGTGATCAAGCAGACCAGCCAACACACTGTGGCAGTTTCAGAACAAGATTTTTAAAAAAAACAGAAAATACTTGATGAAACAGTAATTTCTACCTTCTTAAATTTGCTGCAAGACATGAATATAAACATTCAAAAGGCTCTGGAAATCCAAGTAAGAAGAATTTAAGGAAACCCACACTGAGACATAAGCCAATGTTCAAAAGCCAGTGGCAGAGAATCTTGAAATCAATAAAAAACACAAGGTATTGTGCTCACGTTGACAGCATATATTCTAAAAAGATAAACAACTTATCATATGCAAACAACCATCATTGGGGCTGGGGATATAGCTCAGTGGAATAAGCACCTGCCTAGCAAGCGCAGGGTCCTGAGTTCAACCCCCAGTACCGCCAAAAAAAAAAACAAAAAAAAACAAAAAAAAAAAACAAAAAGCAAACAACCATCATTACAATTGTTAGAAGGGTTTTTCTCCAGAAACTTTTCAGACTAGAAAGGTAATTATGTCATAAATTCAAAATGAATTTCATTCTCCTAAACTCCACTACCTCCAGAAGTACCTGAGCACCCATGCCTTGCACCTTCCAGGCTTTGGTGACTGCTATCATTACTTGACTGTGTTATGGCTTATATCTGAGATTGCCTCCAAAAGTCTGATGTTTTCAGAGGTGGGCTTTGGAAGGCGACTGGGTTATGAGGGCTCTAATTCCTGTGGATTAATCCAATGATGGATTCTTAACTTCATAGTATTATTTGGAGATGATGCAGCTTAGATGGTGTGGCCCAGGTGAAGGCAATGGGTCACTGCTTGACAGGGAGTACCGCCGCATCCTGTCCCTAGCCTCTTCCTCTCTAGCTTTCCGTGCTTCCTGGCTACTAAGAGATGAGCAGATTATTTTCTACCAGGCCTTTCAAACATGGCGTTAACAATGGTTCCAGTTGCCCCTGGAGCGAAATTTGTGAAAACATACATCATAAAGCCTTTTTGCTTCCATATTCACATCAATTTTAATATAATTATTAATATGTATCATAACCACAAAGACTCTTTTACCAGACAGAATGACATTCACTGACTCTAGGGGTCAGGACCTGCATATTGTGGGGCAGATTTTCAGTCTCCCACAGCATATAACACTCCTAACTATACTGATTATTTTTCAGCTTTCACTCTCTCATTACAAAATTGATCACCATAAGCTTTGTTGCCTTAATGTCTGCCATGCATATGTGACTTATTAAATTCTACTTATATATCAGGTTGTTTTTCCTCAAGATTTTATTTGTTGGTTGGTTTTTATTTTAAAAATTAAAAGCTGACAACAGTGGCAACTTTGTCGAAGCTAACAGTATGTAATCTAGCAACCATACATTTCTATCATTTTGTCTTGAGGTCATGTATCATTTTTGTTATGTTAGTGTTTTGATTTTGTCCTCGAGATTTGAAGACTATGGGTTTAGTGCTCAGACTGGTTGGCTCAACCTTTGCCTCAGCTTGCTTATGTGAATTTGGAAAGTTTATTAAAGCTCTGAGTACCACGTATTATCATTGAAAAACTGAATTTATTTCTAAAATTATATACAAGTATTAAAATATTTTCTACATGAAAGTTCACGGAACAGCAAGAAATACTTCAATAAATGATAGATATTGTTTTTAGTGAATGTAGTTTCAAGAGAAAATACCCTGAAGCAACAAGACACTTGAATCGTCTTCCTCTTTGACCAACATAATCATGTTCTTCCTCTTCCAATGACTATGGTTTGACAGAGATGTTTTGTGAAGATAATGGGAAGAGACTTTATGTTTTTGCTTTTATTGAAGTCTCTAGCCAACCTCTTGCAAATTATTTTAGTTGACTTTCTTCCAATTAATGTTTACCATGATGGGTTTTTCTTTTGGCGGTACTGGGGATCAAGCTCAGCACCTTGTGCTTGCCAAGCAAGCGCTTATTCCACTGAACTATATCCCCAGCCCCCTACCATGATGTTTGAAAACCTTCGTAATTTAATAAGGGAATGTGTTTATTTTCCATCCATTCATTTATTAAAGTGTGGGAAAATTTTATTTAAAAAGTAACATAATATTTATGCCTTATATCATTAATTGCTAAAAGCTTTAATGCTCAATTATTACTGAATGTTACCAATATTTTAAAAATATCGTTTAAACATATAAAGACCTATTTGCTTTAAAATTCTGATGAGATCCTAATATAAAATTTGATTCCTATTAACACTTAAAGTTATATTCTTATCTTATTTCTCGCATAAATAACCTGTACCTGCTGATGGTACTTCTGTGATAGAAATTTTGCACAATTACAAGACCCCAGGAAGCAGCTACTTGCAGCAACTGAGCACTTGAAATGTGGCTAGATTGTGAAGAACCATACTTGAAATGGTATTTAATTTCAATTTAAACAGTCACATATGATTAGTTGCTACTGTACTAGATGGTACAGATCTTGGTCTAAATCTCAATAACTTGAAAATATGAGATACTTAATCATTTTATATTACGTTTATGAAAATTATGTAGCCCCGTCACCCACATGGCATACTGAGCTGGGGGAATCATGAATAAATATTTAAAGTTTATACTATGAGATGCATTTCTGATTAGTACCTGCTTGCACTACATGCACTTTTCTGTTACCTTGGGGAATGGACACTTGTACATCGTACAACTTCTTTCTTTTCCTAATGCTTTTTCTCCCCCCACCCTGTTCCTGTAATTTCCCTTTTCCCTGTTTTTATTCTTGTTGAGATTATTAACTTTAGCTCTTGGTCATGACATACAGTGTTTACATTCGTGGAGCTTCTTAGGTTCCTATACATGGCATATCTTTATTCCATTTATTTCTTCTTCCACTCCCCTTCACCCCGATTGATTTAAATGAGAAAATTTCTTTTTAGAAAAAGTATTTTAAGAATGTGGAATAAATATTTTCTTGTCTCTATCCCCGCCCTCCCTTTCTTCCTTTTCTTTCT
>PVLD010017396.1:11621-42114 GCA_004027595.1 Dinomys branickii | reverse complement strand
AGGGAAAGGAGAAAAGAAAGAGACAGAAATGTATGTATGTATATATGAATATACATATATGCAGGAGGGCTAACATGGTTCTACTATTGTATTATATCACTTAATGCTAAGGAATAATTGATGACGGGTTATTTGATCAATATTGTATGTCTGTATGTATTATCCTGAACACACACTTCAAAGATATCAATATGCAAAGGAGCAACTATTGGTGGTTATTTTTTTGTTGTTGTTGTTGTTTGCCTGTTTTGTTTTCTGTCTTTGGATGTTTGATTTTTGTGTTTTCTGTTGTTGAGAGGATTAATGGCCTGACCAATTTTGCATGTCTGTATATGGGTTCATATATTTACACTTTGAAGATATCAATGGATAAAGCAATAACCACTGTTGAGACCATGTCACCTTGTCTATAGATCAGTTGTGATTGTACTATTTTTTATGCTAATTGGTGTCTGTTTGTTTATATGTGTTTGTACTTTTATTTTTTTAAAAAATAAAAAAAGCAATTAGAAAATATAATACATTCATATTCTGTAAATGCTATTTGATCATGAGAAAAAAACCCAGATAGACCTTTATGTAGTCCCTCACATTGAAAGATGTTTATGGTACTTTTAAACCTAGAAATAGAAGTAGCGGACCTCCATGTATCCATTATGCAGCTTGAACAATTATCAGTATTCTGTGATTCTCATGTCATCTGTTGCCCTTTTTCATTCTTGATATACTTGAGAAGTGAAAATATAACCCAATTTTAAACAGTACACTCTCCGTGTTTGTGTGTATGTGACTGCGTACACACGTGTGTGCAGTGAAAAATCCGGAAGCAAATCCATCAGACTCTCCGCAGTGAGTACTCATAATATGTGGAGTGAGGCAGGTAAGGGTAGAGTAGGTAGACCAGATTTAAAATTTTTTCTGTGGGCAGCACTGGGGATTGAACCCAGAGTGCTGGGCTACGTCCTTAGTGCTTTTTTAAACTTTAATTTTAATTTTTTTCATACTTAGTCCTTTAAAAAAAAATCTTTTTTAAGCTTTGAGATGGGTTCTTGCCAAATTAATCACGCTGGTTTCAAACCTGTGATCTTGCTTTAGCCCCTGAGTAGGATTGCAGGTATATGTCATGATGCACAGCAAGACTTTAATTTTTTAATTTAATATTCTTGAGTTACTGATATTTATTTTTAGTAATGTCTTTAGTTACTTTTCTAAGTGCAGGGGAGGCAATACTTTACTTTTGTCCTCTTAGGGTCTTTGCTGGCTTGAGAATTAAGTTTACGATACTAGTCAGCTTTCCTGTCGCTGGGACACAAAACCTGACACCCACAATTTAAAGGAGGAGAGTTTTAATTTGGAACACAGTTCAGGGGATTCAGTCCATGGTCAGCTGGCTCCAAGGGGGGAACATCCTGGAGGATGGGCACAACAAAGCAGAGGTGCTTTGTTCATTGTAGCTTAGAAGCAGAGCAGGGGAACTGTGCCAAAGAGGAGGGACTGGGACCAGACACACACCCCAAAGTCTCCTCTGCATGAGCCACCCAGACACATACAAAATCTGTTTTACCAATCCCATGGGTGGCTCCCAATCCAATCAAGTTTACAATCCACTTTAACTATCACATTGACATAAAACAGATTAATAGTAGAAAGACACGTAGATTTTATTTTTCATGTACATAGGAGTTGCCACAAGGAAATGAGGCTTGAAGGAAGTGGCAAAACCCAAACGGTTAGAGAGCAGGTTGAATAAAGTGTGGCAATTGTGGAAAAACAAATAAATAAGATGTATGACTGGCAAAGGGAGGTCAAGGAAGTTTTGATTTTGTTTTTTTTGCTCAGTACCAGTGATTAACTGATTAACCTAGGCCCTTCACACTGAAGTATATCACCCGTCTTTTTTTGTTTGTTTATTTGTTTTTGAGGCAGTATCTTGCTAAATTGCTTAGGCTGGACTTGAACTTCCCAGCTTCCTTCTTCAGCCTCCCAGAGCTCTGGGATTACAGGTATGCACCACCACATCTGAGATTATTTTAACAAAGCCTCACTGTACAAAGTTTTCTTGATCTAACTCTCTGTCTCTGGAGATAAGAATGTCTCATTTCCCCTGGCACAAAGAGAAAGGGGAGCTCATGGTGCGCCTTCTCTATTTGGTATTTTTCAAATGCCTTTAGCTCAAATTAGTTTTTATGCCAAAGTAGTATAATTTGTTTTGTTTTTTAAAATTTTATTTTAAAGACAAAAGAATGGAGACACATAAACCAGAATAACACAAAAACAATAAAGGAAATACAAAATTATAGAGAAGATAGTAGGGAATTAGCACTGGATGCTGTGTTACATAATGTTATCTTTGCATTTGTTAACACTAAAACAATAAAGGAAATACAAAATTATAGAGAAGATAGTAGGGAATTAGCAGTGGATACTGTATTACATAATGTTATCTTCATATTTGTTACTCATACAGATGATGGCTCATTTGATTAATCAATTTTTTCCACTCTCATCTCCATTGTTCTCCCACCCAATCGGTCATCTTCCTTCTGATAATAACTGTACTTTTTGGTTTATTTACTCCATCAGACTCTCACAGTGGGAAGAGACATGGCTGCTTCAAAATATGCTGTAACAAACATGTGTGCACACAAATTGCTATGGCAGGAGGTGGAAAAGCATCCATCCTCAAAGACGGTAGATAGACAGGGAACCAGGTTCACTATGGTCAAGCCCCCATTGACAAGCCCTCAAGGCCATTGGGGGTCCAGTCAAGTTGGTGGGGTTACCCTGTGAACCGCCAGGTTCCTCCTCGATGCAGTGCATCTGGAGGCCTGGTCGAGTCCTTGGGGTCGCCCCCCTCAGACCACCAGGCTCTGCCCCATTGTGGTGCTCCCGGGGGCCTGGTCAAGTACTAGGTTCGCTCCTGTGGATCGCCAGGCTCCACCTTGTCAGGGCACTTCTGGGGGCCTGGTTGAGTTCAAGGGGTTGCCCCTGAGGACTGCCCTGTTCCGCCCCATCACTGTGCTCCCGGAGGCCCAATCCAGGACCTCAGGGTTCTTAATGTAGCATAGAGAGAGCTCCCTCTCCCCTCAGGCTGCTGAGCTCCCTGTCAGTGGCCCCGGGGTCTCCTCATAGGCCACTAGTGTCTCCCTGTAGGCTGCCTATGACTCTTTGGAGGCTGTCCCCACCCAGCTAGAGAACCGGGTCTGCACCCTAGTTCCAGGTCTTCACCTCCTCCCACCTCTTGATCTCCAGTGCTGCCACTCCCCGCCCCTTACAGCTAGGCATTGGGTGCACTTATGATGCTGGGCATAAGTGGCATGAGGTCTTCCCCACCCGTAATTACTGAGGTTGTCTAGGGTGTGTGCTAAGTTTAGTTAGTAGTTCTAGGACAGAGTTGGAAGATTTTCTCGGGTCTCCTGTGTAGAGTATGTCGTTGTCTCTTGGACTCCAGGACTGCTGCTTATCCTGTAATTTGTTGCTATGGGTTCATACAAGGTTCATACATGCAAGCAGTATGAAGTCTCTCTTGGTGCTCATATTAGTAGTTTAGGGTGAGTCCTGAAGCCCGTGAACTCATCCCATTGCTGTCTGGAACACGTGTTGACCTTGCGGGTTGCCAAGACTCAAGGTGCTCACAGAGGGGGTTCAGGGTGGGAGCTGAAGCCTGGTAACTCAGCTCATGCTTCCTGCTTGGTGCTGGAGTGAGAAGGGCATGGGGCCATGTGGTCCACCTCCATCTGCAGCTCTCTTTTACTGTTGTGCTCCAGGTCCTGTTTGTTCTTTGGCTGGATCCCTGGGAATTGCTGTAGCCCTGGGGTCACTGCCATTGCTCTCTGCTGCTCTCTGCTGGTAGTTGCTCACAGAGTGGAGAGGCAGGAGGCCACAGCCTCGGGGTGGCATAGAGCTGGGTAAGGTGGGCTGTGTACTGTTTGCTTTGACTCTGCCTTGCCTCAGAGCACTGACTAGAAAGGTTGCTGCAGAGTGGGCATGCGGCTTTAGTGGCTGTTGTAACTTCTCATCCTCATACTGGGTTCAACAACACCTCCCAACCATCGCTGCCTCTTTTCCAGGCTGTGCCTTCTTCACTCTGGTTTTGGCCCAGCTCTTGGAACTCTGCTCTCCTCTGGCTAAGTCAGGAGGCTTCCGAGAGCACAGGCCTCTGAAGTTGAAGCTACGAGTGCCAGAATGAAGGAATGTATAGAGCAGTGACTCCCTCCTTCTCCACCTCCTCTTCCTCTAACTGTGCCATGGCAGCCCTCTGAGTTTTTCCTCCAGGAGAGGTCTTGTTTGCTCTTTCTGAGGGGTTCAATTCTCATTTTGGATCCTTCCTGGGTCCAGGGGACCCACTTCTCTCCTTCTTATATTTCTCACGTTGCTATATTCCAGTGTCTGGGTGATGATCCTCCAGGAGGATCTTTCTCTGCTGCTTACCTGGTCACCATATTCCTGGAAGTCCCAGAGTAGTATTATCTGGAGTGGACTATTCTTTCACACTTCACAACTAAGATTTTTAATAATAAGATATATATAAAGACCTCAACAAAATTAACATAATATCTTGGGTACTTTTCTTGTTGCTGAGACAAAATGCCCAACACTCAAAGGTAAAGGAGGAAAGGTTTGTTGTAGCTCACAGTTTGTAGGGGTTTCAGTTCATAGTTGGCTGGCTCCAAGGCAGGTTGGCTTGGCAGAGGGGCATTGCAGAGGAGAAAGTACATGCCAGAGCAGGGCAGGCAAAAGCCAGCAAATAGCAAGCAGCAAGCAACAAACAGTGACCCTTTATCTATCCCTTATATCTTATCCAGGCTACACACCCTAAGGGCAGATAGCACTCACACCCGGGGTGATGCAGCCTTAATTCTAGCATCACATCATGCCTCAATCCCAGCACCACACCCTTGATCCCAAGAACACACCTCCTAGATCCAGCTACCTCTGAAAATCCCTATAAGTGTATGAGGCTTTGGAGAGACATCTAGATACAAGCCATAGCATGTACTCACTGCTTTTAACTTAATGTCCACAGAGAGATGTAATCCCATGTTTGCATATGACCTTCATAATATTTTCATTTGTATTACATAGCAACAATCCATTGATCTAGTTTTGGTATATAGATGCTATCAATGTAACTGTATATAGAAAACTTGTGATATTGCCAAAGAGAGAATAAAACCAATCTATCCAGTGACAGCAAGGCCTGACTAAAATTATGAGTAAGGTTGGAAGTTGTTAATAATTGATTTGGCCAGTGCAGGAGGATTTGTCACAAAAAGATGAAGAGTGGCCGAGTTCTCTGCATTGCATTTTATATAGAATAGGAGGTGAACTCAGGTACAGTAGGTTCCTCAGGGACTGATAAGGCCATTACTCACACAGTACACATTATATCGCAGTGTGCAGCTGTTACCTTGACAATAATTCTGTTTGTCTCTCTCCTATGAACACAGAAAACAGTTTTAAGAAAAGAATGGTAGTGCATAATGGAAAAAAAAGAGCGAATGTCTTATTGACTGAATTTGCTTCCCTCCTTCAAGCCCCAATATGACTATATTTAGAGGTAAATTCTTCATGAGATGATTAAAGCTAAGTGAGATCTTAACTGTGGGACCTCAGTGGGATAGGGCTAGCACCCTGATAAGAGGAAGAGGTTCTAGAGAGCTCTCTTTCTAAGCAAGCACAGAGAAAAAGTCACACGAGGATACAGGGAGAAAGTGGTCACTTTCCAAGTCAGAAAACAGCCCCACCAGAAGCTGACCCTAAAGGCACCTTGTTGTTGGACTTACAGCCTCTAGGACTGTTAGAAAACAAATTTCTGTTGTTTATCCACCTAGTCAGTGATATTTTATTATGGCAGCCCAATATGCTATAATGGAATAGACTCCTAGATTCTTTCCTTAAAGAGCCTTTTTTATCGAACTGAGATCCATTAGTATTTTTTTTAAGAAATTCTGTTTAGAGCTGGTGACACATCTCTATAATCCAAGCACTTGGGAAGCTGAGGCAAGAGGCTTGCCATGAGTTTGAGGCCAGCCTAAACTGCCTAGGGAGACCCAATCTCAAAAAAGAAAACAAAAAAAAAAAAAAAAGGAAAGAAATTGTATTTAACCTTCTAGTCTCATCTTTTGCTCTTAGTCTTGCTCTCTCAATCTTTCTGGTCGTTTTGTTGTTGTTGTTGTTGGCGGTACTGGGGATCGAACTCAGGATCCTGCGCTTGCTAGGCAGGCGCTTATTCCACTGAGCTATATCCCCAGCCCCTCTGGTCATTTTTCTATTGCTAGTTTTCATTAAAATATAATCTTGTAGGGCTAAGGTGTAATTTGGTGGTAGATTATTTGCTTAACATGTGCAAGGCCCTGGGTTTGATCCCCAGCACCAAAACCCAAAGTCTTGCAGCCTTTGATAGACTGATGAACATTTAACACAATGCAATTTTGGCTTTTGAAAAGACTAAGAAAAATACAGCTTATAACTGTGGTTTAGAACAAAATTGTTATAATGCCCTAATTTCTGGGCACATTTGTATGGTTTTCTTTATACCCTGTATTAACTTTATGTACCTGACTCCATATGAAAACTGACCTCTCTTTACCAGCCTATTGAAGTGACCATTTAAGCAATGTTGTTAAATGAAGCTATTATTTTTGTAAGACTCACAAAAAATCTACCTTAAATATCAATATCCAATATGATCCCTGATACACATAGATCAATAAGTGTTTCTTATTTTTAATTTCACACATTTTAATTCTCAAAATTTTCACTGGTTGGCAATAAGCTCAAGTTAACAGAAAAAAATCCAAATGAATGTAACCTACTAGCGATACACATAATGTCATGCTATGTGTGTAGTTAGTTTTTCATCACAGTTTTCTGTAAGACCTTCAGCATAGCTTTGAGTCTCTGACTTTGTTTTGCTGTCTGTAAAAAGAAAGTATCCTGGCTATTGTTTGTGTTCCTCCCTCAGACTGGTGGTTCAGAGAAAAAGCTAAGAACCACTGGACAAGATGATCTTTCAAACTTCTTCGAGGTTTAACATTCTCTCACTGCTCTGTCAGAGCTCACATTGCAAGCTGCACAGCATGCTGGGACATTTCAGAGGGTGGTGGTGCCACAGAGGATCCACAGGCCCTGTAACTCTGAGGTGGTGGTGGTGGTGTGGGCACAAATCAGCCAGCCCATGAGGTTATGGCAAACTCTGGGTGAATCTAGGTCAGCAGGTGTGCAGTGCTAAGATGTTGACCTTCATTCCAAGAACAATGGACACAGCACTGTGGGCAAGATTTTCAGATAACAAGTGAGTCTCAGCACCAGGACCACAAATGGCAGGGAAGGGTACCAAGAGTCCTGGAGGAAAATGGGTACTAAACAGAGTTGCCCAAACATGAACTTGTGATCACTTAAGTATTGAATTAGATTTGTCTAAAGGTCTGTGAGGGATGGTATTGAGGGAATTTTTATGTTGAGTGGGAAACTGGAAAAAAAATCAGAGACAGGTCAGTTATGTACTTACTGTGCAGCCCATCCTGGGCCTTTTTAATGAATCAGACTAAATCCACCTAGGATGGTCTAGGAGCTGGTAAAAATTAGTTTGTAGCATTGGCCCCCACTACAAATATAATTCACTCCGATTACTTCGTATCTGTTTGGGCAGTGTTGACTTATTATCCCCTGCAGTGCTTTCCACTTTCCTCTGATCGGTTCCCTGAATTCTAATTTTCACATATATCACTGATTTGGTGTCCCATTTTAGGTATGAAACATGGCTCAACTGCAAACCTTCCTAGAGATAGCTCTGCCGTTCATCTACTGTCGCTCGTATTATCATCTAAGGGGCTCTGCCTGGGTCCCACGAGGCACACTAGGTGGACCAGTCCTCCATTCAGCCTCATTGCTGAGAGGAACATTGGACACACTTCCCCATTACCATGTCCTTCTTTTGTGCAGATTCTAAATGAGGCAGGGAGTGACTTGAGCTAACTGTGCCTCTGAGCTAACTGTGCTTTTCAAGAAGAGAGCATTTGAGGACAAAAATTAAATTTAAAGAAATGGAGAGAAGAAAATGAGATGAGGCTATTTTTGAGCAGTGGTTGAACATGTACTGGAAAAGGGAGGGTAGCTGTCATAGGTTTCAGTTCCCAGAAGCAGACTCTGTGTCATGGATTCATGTGCAAGTGATTTATTTAAAAAGTACTTCCAAGAGAAACGGGCAAGGGAGTAGGGGAGGCAGGACAGGAAAGCTAAGAAGCAGAGCAAAGGTCAGAATTCAGACCTATGTTAAATCTTTATTGCTGTCCATACACTCAGTGCCTTACACAATATATATATATATATATATATATATTTTTTTTTTTTTTTTTTTTTTTTTTTTTTCTTTTTTTTGAGACAGGATCTTGCTATGTAGCTCAGGCTGGCCTTGAACTCACTATGTGGCCCAGGCCGGAGTCAAACTCACAGCACTCTTTCTGCCTCAGCCTCCTGAGTGCTCACAGAACTTTTTTTCCTTGTGATTTCTGTGAGTCAGAGGTGAGGGCACAGTGTAACAGTCTTCTCTTCACAGTCTCACAAGGCTAAAATCAAAGTGTCATCAGGGGTTACAGTCTCATCGGAGGCTCAGGGGCCCATTTTAAGATGACAGGGATGTTGGCAGAAATCATGGCCTTGCAGGGGTAGCACTTGTTGTGGTCTGCTTCTTTGAGGTAGGAAGCAGAGCATCTCTTTGATCTCAGGAAAGGCCAAGACAGGTCCACCCGAGACAAACTCCTTTTTTATGAAGCAAAGCCAACAGATTAGAAACCTAAATTAGATCTGACAAATGGTCTCATCTTTTCCAAATCATACCCTACAATTACAGGAGTGGTATCCCTACACATTCATTGGTTCTGCACACTCAAGGGCAGGGGGTGATAACAAGGGTGCGGACCATTGGCAGCCATTTTAGGATTCTACTTATTGTAGGTATGTTACAAGCTCACCACAGGATGACAGGGAGCTCTGGAGAAGAAACTACAGGTCAGTCACTTTGTTCCACTGTTACGTTTCTCCATGAAGTCCTCTGGAGTCACCTGCTTTCACTGCGTCTCTGTAGATTTGCTCTTGTTTTCTTGTGAGCTTCAAGCTATGAGGCATGAGTCATGAGCCACGGGGAAAGTGTGGATTGCCCGTTACCTTCTCTGATTTATGGTCTGTCTATTCAATTTATTTGTAGGCCGCAATTTTCCTGTCAGATTCTTCCTAGGTCCCAGGGATCCACCTACCTCCTTTTTTTCCCCCAAGTTGCTATTTTCCAGTGTCTGAATTCTCTCTCTTGGAGGCTAGTTTAGTGCTGCTTACCACTCTGCTATCTTTCTAGAAGTTTCTTCCCTCTAGTTTGTTATGTCTTGGCTCAAGAGTTCATGAGGACCTTGCTCCAGACCTTTTCTCTGTCCACACCATTATTATAATTAAGTTCACTCTCCTCTAATGGTTAAGAGATACCATCTGGGCTCTATGATTTCGGAATTTATTATGCCCGCCCAATGTTATCAAGGATACTGGTTCTTAATGGTACCTGGAAGTTTACTCCGGGATAACAAATGACCCCATAACTGAGTGGGCTCAAGAGAACTGTGCTCCTCTCTTCAGTACATTACTTACCGTGTACACAAAAGGAGTGTCTTCTGGGCCTGTCCAAGGTGCATAGAGACAACTGGCAGAGCCACAAGTCCTGAAGAGTAGATTCATTCATTTTAACCTTTGAGCTGTTTGACACCATCCTTAGCATCCTGCCAAGACATTTCTGGTATCTCCATCTCTTTTAATGTGGGCAACTTTCTCCCATAAATTTCCAAATTTCCAAAGTTAGGACTAGTTCCATTTCTGGGCCATGAATCCTGAGTCACAGGAGAGTGCCCTCAAGTTAATACACACACACACACACACACACACACACACACACACACACACAGCCCTCCTCTATCCACCTTCGCATACTACCTCCCCATTTCTTCTGCCATTCCCACAATCCACTTCTGGATGGATCTAGCAGCCTCGAATCTCCTTCAGCAAACATGCCCTTTCTTTCTGATCAGGCCAACACTGCCCCCATCAGGTCACAGTGAGACTCACCCCTTGTTACTGGTCCAGTAGCCAGGAGGGGAGGGGCTGCTGAGCTAGAGGACCGCAAGTATGGCGAGGCACTGGCCTCTCTGGAAGCCTCTCCATTGTTTTCAAGTGAGGGGTGAGCTGCTATCCTCAAGCACTGGGGAAGCGGCCCTGTTTCCAGACCTGGAGAGTCAAGTGTGTCCACCAGATGTTGCTCCCCCATTTCAGGTTCCCACTCCCTACCCCACAAGGCCCAGCCTCTGGTCTAGGAAACCCGCCGAGCCTGCCAATTTAGCCTCCTCGGAGGCTCTTCCACTCTTACAGGTGGGTTCTAGAATGGTCTTTATCACAGTATATCCTCTGGTTTCTAGAAATGAAAGTGTCTTTAATTGGTGCTCAGTAGGCCCCTTGACTTTCGTAGTGGGGCTTATTATTCTCTCTTCAGTATATCTGTGATGCCCAGAAACAATCAATAATTTCACAGTCCTTTACCTCATACTTCTCCAACCGTAGAAAAATGGCACCGACCAGTGCCTCTCCTCCTTCTGTGTTTGTCTCAGTGAATGCCTTAGTGATTGCAGTTCTCCCATCCCTCCACTTACGCCAACAGTGGGGGAATTCTGGGTGCCATCTGGCTGGCCGGTGACCCAGTGCCAGAACCTTGGCTTGGAGTCAGCTTTCTAGAACCCTTTCAGAATCCATGGCCTCAGGCTCAGTTTCCCCTAAAGCAGACGCTGAGACAAGGATTTTTTAAAGTCATTGATTTAATAATGAAGTACTTATAGGAGAAAATGGGGAAGCCAGAAAGGGAAAAGCAGGAAATGAAGCAAGTATGCAATTCTGGGGCATAGTCTCAGGTTCAGCATGTCCCTGGGAGGAACTCTTAGAGTGTGAATCAGCCTGAAGGTAGACCCACACAAGGCAAGAGAGATGGACTCCCCCACATATGTATGCGCGCACACACACACACACACACACACATACACACACACACACACACACACACACACAGTCACTTAGGGAGAGGTACATTCTCTCTTTTTTTTTTTTTTTGCAGTACTGGGGATCGAACTCAGGACGCTGTGCTTGCTAGGCAAGCGCTTATTCCACTGAGCTATATCTCCAGCCCCGAGAGGTACATTCTCAAGCACATCTGCCTCTCTGAAAGTGTGGAAAATTGAAACTAGTAGCTATTAGCCATGTTTTGAAAGGGGTTATTGACACGGTCTGCCATACACAAAGGAACACAGAGCAGGGAGGAATGCCTGAAAAATGATAAAAAATGTGAAGAAATCATCCCCCAACATGACCACTATCTTCATCCAAGAGGGCAATTATCACTGTGGTACATTTAGCATCTCTTCCTAGAAATTTTTCTCAAATAACTAGTAGTCAGATCTCTTGGTGTGGGAGGAGAGCAAACCATAGGCACATGGACAACATCAAGGCTGTAGCAGTTTGTATTGTATGCTTTGAATCAGGATGGTGAGGATTCTCTTTTGTGTGAGTGTGTGTGACTGGCAATTCCTCAGTGCTGGCAAACTTATTATGGCCCAAGGTTGCGCTCCTTAATATTTAACTGCCATTAGGATTAATGTGTCCACGTTTCAATATTACTGGTATAAAGGAAAGATGTAGCCATTCCTGTCTTTTGCTGTTATCATGGATAAACTGCTGCACAATGCTTATTCACAGAAACACAAAGCAAATAGAGCAGAGGGTTTAAACCTGAGAGTTGATGAGCATCCATCTAGGCATGGTTTACAGGCGCTTTGGATGGGTGTAAATAGAAGCATAATTAAAAACAAAACAAAGCCAAAGGCTAGCTCTTAGAAATCAACCAGAATAAGAATTCACTTTTGGTAGAGGGATGAAATTAAATAAATGACACCCACTTTTTGTCAAGCACATTCTTGACACCTATCACACACCTATCACACACCAGAGAAGAAGCATACAGTGGTGAATGGCACAAGTTATTCTCTTTGTGCTTGCAAACTAGTGAAAGAAGCACACAAATATATAGTTATATGATATGAACACATGCAGTTTCAATATGCAGCACATAATAAAACTGCACTGTGTGCAAAAATACAAGTATGTATAAATTCAAAAGAGGTACAAAGAGACGCTACCTTGTGGATGGCTTGCTGTAGCTTTGGGAATATTTTTAGGACTCTGGTTATAGCTAGATGGGTAATGCATGCCTGTAATTCCAGTACTTGGGAGGCTAAGGCAGAAGGATTGCAAGTTTGAGGCCAGTTTCTGCAACTTAGCAAAACCTTTTCTCAAAAATAATAAACAGCTGAAGATGTTGCTCAGGGGTAGGGCATTTGCCTAGCATGTGTGAAGTCCTGTGAATATTCATAAGTACTGGAATAAAACAAAATGAAAACAAACAAAAACACCAAAAAATAAACAAAAATCATGAACCGAAATAAAACAACAGGTTGGATGTGGTCACAAGTGAAGAGATGCCATCAGCCATAAGAGCCCGGGAAAGATAAGAAACAGATTCTCCCCTAGAGCCTGCAGAGGGAGCGTGGTCTTACCAATGCCTTGATTTCAGCCCAGTGAAACCAATTTTGGATTTATTACCTCTCAAACTGTGAGAAGACAAATGTGTGTTAAAAAAAAGACCAGAAACATAAAAACCCCTGTGGTTACACATAACAGACTCAGACGTACCTAAGAATCCCTGCTCTCTCCTTCATCAGCAATGAAGTGGAAGGGGTATGTCGCATCCGCTTCTGACTGCCTCCTCAAGCTTCATTTTGATAGAGAACAAAACTTAATCATAGTTCCTGATAAATTTGTAACACCTGCAAAGGCTATCATCACAGTGAATAGTTATTCGCTCTTATGATTCGCTCTCTTGCCCACGTATCTATAGATATGCTGTAGATGATGTGGGAGAGAGGGAGCTTAAAGACTACCTGCCTTGCAGAGATCATCTTCACCTCTCTAAGCTACTTTTTTTCTCTGCATATCTACTTTTTCCATGGCATTTATCATGTTACATATTGTATTTTAATATGTGCCATCTGTCTAACTCGTGTCCATTTTTTGGATGTAGAGCTTTGTCTCACTTACACTATGCATGTCGGATGTTTTTATTAAATATCTATGAGTAAATGAGTAAGTCAGTGAAATTCCAAGACCTTTCAGTGGTATTGGGGTAATAAAGTACATATTCATGAAAAAGTAATTACAAATTCATGTTGTTAGTAATATATTTGGGACAATAAGGAAATGCTTCGCAGTGGTACTGTAAGGATTGATAGAATTGAAAAAAAGGAAGGTGTTTCAGAGTAATGAATGAATGAATGAATTGAGCATCTACTACACACAAGGTACTGTGTCGGGGCCTGAAGATACCGGAGTGATCAGGACTGATATAATCTTGCCCTTTCTGTATAAACAAAAAGTATGCAAATAATTATACAAGGCAAATAAATTCTTGTGAAATTACAAAAGAAAAACACAGGCTGCAATAAGGTTACTTATTAGGAAGATCCTAATTAAGAGAGCCTATACTAGTTAACATTATGCAGACACCTGCAGAGAGTTGAAGTTGTCCAAGTATATTAATTTCCTAGGGCGGCAACAGACTTGATGGCTTAGAGCCACAGAAACTTCTTCTTTCACAGTTCTAGAGGCCAGAAGTCCGAAATCAACACTGGTGCAGCCATTTTTTCCTGAAGACTCAAGGAGAGACTGTTCTTTGTCTCTTCCAACCTCTGATGGCTCTTGGAGTTTCATGGCTTGTGGAAGCATCACTTGGGTCTCTGCCTCTGATTTCACCTAGTTTTCCTTCCCTGTGGGTCTTCTCTTTCATGTCCCTCTTTTTTTCTCATAAGAACACTAGGCACTAGTGTTGGGTTGATTTTTAGACCCTTAATTACACTTAGGCCTTTGGAAAGACCTTGTTATGGTGATATCTTTGAAGCCTCATGTGGTCATGGGTTGAGCTTTACAGAGGCACCTGGATTTGCAGTGTGCGGTTCTGGGATTAAGGATGTGATGCTGGTATGATGCTACGATTAAGGGCTCCCCGCTGGGTGTGAATGCGATCTACTCTGAGGATGGATAGCCTGGACAGCATATAAAGGACAGAAGGAGGGCTGCTGTTGTTACTTGCTTCCTTGCTTCCCCACTTCCTTCACTGCGTTGCTGCCTTCCTGCCTCCTGTCCACCATGAACTGTTGCTCCTCTGTAATTCCCCTCTGCCCTTCCAAACTGCCTGGGAGCCTGCCAGCTATGAACGGAAACTTACAAACTGTAAGCTACAATAAACATTTCCTCATTTAACTTTGGGCATCAGGTGTCTTGGCTCAGCCCTGAGAAAGTAACTAAGCCAGACTTCATTTCCAAACAACATCCTATTTCATAGGTAGCAGGAGTTAGAACTTGGACATATCTCTTTGGTTCACTGCTCAACTCATTACATTAAGTGAGTGGGTATACTGCAGGAAAGGAAAAAGAAAGAAGAGTCTTCCATAGTGAAGAAGCAGCATGCTTGAAGATCCTGCTGATGACGTCAAACAATAATTTTATTCAAGAAATCAAAAAGAGCCCTTCTTTAAGTGTACAGAAAGATACGAACCATACATTCTTCTATTGTAGAATTACAAAAAGAAGTAAGCTCTTTCCCATCAAGCCACAGAAAGGGTCAGTTATTAGAGCCTCTAGGATCCTTGGAAATTAAGGGTAATGATGGGGCTGATGGCATCATTAGCTGGAAATTTGTGTAGAAAACAAAGTCCCTGGTCTTTTTCCCTGTGTATGTAGTTAGGCACAAATCCTTTGTCCAGCTCCTGGAGGACCCCAGAGGTTCACACCTAGAAAAACTGAATCAGAGAATCTCTATACAGGAGGATATAAAATGCAATGAGAGAGTGCACTGAACCCTAACCAGCAGACCAGCAGGGAAGTTACAAAATGGAACGGAAGAAGGGAGCTAGCAGAGGTCTAACAGAGCAGAGTAAATGGGAATCCTTACATTTAAAAGCAGAGCCCCCACCCTGCCAGTTACCTTTCCTTGTCTGCCTTTCATAAGGGTAAGAACTAAGGCTATGCCTTCCAGTCAACAAAGAAAACCACGAAAACCCAGCTGTCATTTCTCTAGAGAAACAGAATGGTTCCAGAGGGGAAAGAAGGAAATTTATATAGACGGATATTTTTAAGGTACCAGGGTCTCTTCTCAAATGCCCTATGGTGATCAAACAGATCTGTACATGGAGCATTTTAGTCAACCCTTCCGTATGCCGGTAAGTAGGAATGAACATTCACAGGTCATCACAAACTGGAGAAAACTCAGGATCATGAAGTACAAAGACTAAAACATAGAAGAGGAATTCAGAGGAAGCAGACAGAAGGAACAGATGAAAGCTTTATAGTTAGTATCATAAGGGAAATCAGAGAAGGTACTCTACCCACGAAACAATAGAAGATAAGAAAATATTTAGAAACTAAAGATGAGAGAGATGAAATAAAAACTCTCTGAATAGAGGTTGCAAGACAAAGTCAGGAAAATCTCTCAAAACATACAACTAAAAGGCAAAGAGCTAAACCAGAGGAGATTTAACCTGATAACAAAAGAGTTTCAAAAGCAAAAAAAATTTAAACTGAGTTTTGAGATTGAAATTCCTGGAACAGGTAAACATATTGCCAAGATGTGGTACATTAATTTTCCATTGCTGTGAACAACTACCTGGGAAAAATCAATTTAAAAAGATGTATTCTAGCCCATGGTTTCAGAGATTTCAGTGTGTGACTGGCTGTCTCTGTTGCTTTTGGATCTGTGCCAAAGCACATCAGGCTGAGGAGCACATTGTGAACCAATATTGCTCTCCTCGTGGTAGTCAGGCACCAAAGAGCTTAGGAGACCAGGGTCCCGGTGTTTTCCTCACCGTCACGCCTCTAGTGACCTAATTTCCACCCACGAGGCTCCACTTCTGAAAGGTACCACCACCTTCCAGTTTTACCACAAACTGGAGACCCAGGCTGCAATATCTAACCTCCAGGGAGCATTTAAGCTACAAGCAATAGCATACGGAATCAGGTCCTCTGAGTCCTCACAAACCACCCATTTTTGTGTCTGTCATCATGCTGGAAGTTTGAAGCTTGTTCTCTAGTAGATTCTGTAGAGAAGACTCTCAGAACAGTATGCACAAAACCTAAGTTTTTGTGTTAATAATAGATTAGCTCTGCATCTTTTATAGTTGAAAAGTCAGTTTTACGGACTATGAAATCCTTCGCTCACATTTTCTGTCCTTGAGGATCTTAAGTCATTATTCTATTTTCTTTTGGTGTTACTATTCCTGAGAAAAGTTTGGTGATTATCTAACTTTTCCCCATTATATCACTCGCTGCTTCATCTAGATGCTCAAATAGTTTTCCTCCTCAACGTGCAGTCATATTTCACTTTTGTTTTCCTTTCTGCAGTGCTGGGGAATCAAACCTGGAGCCTCAAGCATGGTAGACTATACCCCCAGCCCAGGGTATGTTTTTAGGCTGTGTCTTAGCATTTACAATCCTCAGGGTGCTATAGTTTGGTACATTGAGTACTCAGTCAGTATGTAGTTTAAAATGTTAGACAAATTTTCTTGAATTATAGATTTTAATACTAATTTTGTCCAGCATGCTTTACAAGAAGCATGTCCCTTATTAGCACCTGCTGCTGCGGTGTACACGAATTTCCCAGTCTGAGCTGCTATTGTGGTGCTTTCCGGCCCATCCCTGTTGGCTCTGGGGGTTCTCCTGTTTTGAAGTCTTCCGGGAGCTGGTTGCTTCCCTCTGCTTTTTTCCTGCATTCACACAGATACCATGTAGGACTCGTGGCTGCTCCTGGTCTGTCCTCAGCTGGTGTACTTAGGGACTTTGCAGGGTGTCTTGTTACTTACTCTTAGTTTTGCTACATAATTACTCTGTTTTTGGGTAGAGATTTAGGCCTATGCAAAAGCTATGCTGTTGCTGCTGTCTCCCTAGAATCCCCCTCACTGGAGTAAAGACAAAAACCCTAACATTTTGGGGAAGAATCAAGAATCAAGAATACATTGTACATAGAAACCATAATGCTAGAAGCCAGAAAGCAGAAAAGAAAGTTTTTACACCTTAGGGAAAAAGAATTTTTAACCTAGATTTCTCTATCCAAGTAAACTACCAGAAAAGTAGACTGGATGGGAGGGTAAATTCAGAACTGTTATCTTATGTTTGAAAACTCACAGTATTACTTGACTTAAAAAAATAAAAACTGAAACCTTGAGGGTTTTTAGATAAAAATTAAAACTAAATGTTAAAATGCCAAGGTGGGGGGCCTGGGGATACAGCTCAGTGACCCAAGTGCCTGCCAGGCAAGCACAAGGTCCTAAGTTAGAGTTCCAGTACCTAAAAAAAAAAGTCAGAGTGGCTGGTGTGTAGTGAATAAGGTGAGGGACACCTGAGATAAAGCTGAAATTTCAGGGAATTTGAGGAAGACCGTATGACAATGTAGAAACAAAACACACACTGCACAAGATACAGTCAAGGAGTGTTGACATCTTTCGTTTTTATGTGTCATAAAACATAGTAAAGAATTCAAGAGGCAGAAAATAATAATTCAACAGGTAGAGCACTTAGTAGAATAAGTAGTCAGTGGCAATTTCCCTAACTTTATAGATTCATTTATCATATATTTACCAGTTATAATGATGATGAAAACAGACGTGATTCCTGCCTCATTCTGCCTGTAGTATAGAAAAACACTACCCTTAAAAATCAAATTGGGTGTGGTGGCCATACCTTTCATTGTAGCACTCTGAAAGGCTGATGCAGGAGGAGTAGAAGTTTGAGCCCAGCCTGGGTAATTCAGCAACCTAGTGAGGTCCTGTGTCAAAATTAAAATAATAATAATTTGGAATGGGCTAGAGATTTATCTCTGTGTCACCAGTACCACAAAAACAAGAACACTGGTGGGTATGGTGGTGCACACCTGTAATCCCAGTACTGCGGGAGGCTGAGACCAGAGTATTGAAAGTTTGAAAGGGGAATTTAGTGACTTAGTAAAACCCCGCCACAAAATAAAAAATACAAAGGGATGTAGCTCAGTGCAAAGACTACAAGATAAATAGATAAATAAATAAATAGATAGAAATCATATAATCAACAGCACTGTTAAACAGTACACACACAGAGTACAGAGCAGGGAAGTTGTGACCCAGCCTGGGTGACACGGAAGAACTTCTTTCAGAGGGAGCAAAAGCCAACCATGGTGCTTAGAGCAAAGCAGGAAGAAGAAAATGGCACATGATGAGGTAGAGAAGTGAAGGAGAGGCCAGATCATGCAGGGCCATGAGGGATACAATTAAAAGGCATCTTTTTCTAGCAGAAATGGGCAATGTTGCACAGTTTCACATTAGGAAGTTGTTATGGTTGTTACATTGTGTCAACTCGGGGAGTCTAGAGATTTGGCTGAATGATTCAGCGGGAAGCCAGGGTGCTTACTTTGTACACATCCTGAGCCTGTGGAAGAGGAGGGCATGGAGATTGTGGGAGAGCTACACACCCACTGGGTAGCCGTGTAGGCTGTTTACAATGTAAGGGAGAAAAAGAGGCTGCTTTGCTGCCATTCCTCCCTTTTGCTCTGGTTGTTTTTGCTGTGCTCTGCTGTCATGAACGTTTGCCCTCTGCCATGTGCCACTCTGCCTCTGAAGCAGCCAAGTATGGACTGAAACCTCCACAAACTGTAAGCTAAATAAACCTTTCCTTTCTTCATTTTGGGTGTTCGGTATTTTGTCTCAGCAACGAGAGTAAAGTAACGAAGACAGAAGTTGTGCGATCAGATTTCTGTCTGATTTGTAAAAGATCATTTGATGATGTCATCTGTATTGTTTTAAATAGTATATACATATATGCTCTTAGCAAAGCAGAAATAAAGGGGAACTTCTTCAGCTTGATAAAGAACATCTGCAAACAAACGAAAAACACCAAAAAAACTATAGTTAATAGGATTCTTAAGTGTTACGTGTTGAACTGTGCTGCCTCTCATACTTATGTTGTACCCCTAACCCTTGCTACCTTTGAATATGATTGAATGCGGGGATAGAATCTCTACTGGGGTAACTGAGGCCATTAGGTTGGGCCCTAATGTAATCTGACTGTGACATAGAAGAGGAAATTCAGACACAGAGGCACAGAAGGAAGGCTGTGTGAAGACCCAGGGAAGAATCATCCATAGATAGCCAAAAAAGAGAGGTCTCAGAAAAAATCAATCCTGCTCACACCTTAACTTTAAACTTTTAGAGCCCGGAATTGTGAAACTATGAGACAGTAAATTTCTTTAGGCATGATACCCAGTCTGTGCCAGCAACAAACAACTGGAATTTGAAATTTAAAGTATATTTTCATTAACACCAAAAAAGTGAAACACTTAGGTATAAATCTAACAAAATTTGTATAAGATCTATATGAAGAAAACTAAAATTCTGATAAAAGAAATCAGAGATGTAAATAAATAGAAAATGGCCCAGGTACATAGATTGTTCCGATAGTGTCAAGATATTTCTTTCCCATTGATTTATAGATTCACTGAAATACCAAACAAAACCGCAGCAAGTTATATTATGGAGGTACATAAACGCTTTTCTCTGTTCGTGAACTACATCTAGAAAGATCCACTAGAAACTCCTAAAGGAGGGACTGGCAGAACAAACAAGGGATATGAGGAGATTTGCTTTTATACATTGTGTACCTTTTGAATTTTGTGCCAGCTGTATGTAAACAGATGAAGTTCAGACTAGCAAGTAATTTATACTAGCTGATATAGCTGATAAGTGATAAAAGTGGGAGCTGGGCATGGTTTTCATGACTGTAATCCCAGCAGTCAGGAGTCTGGGGCAGGAGGATCACTGCGTTTAGGGCCACCCTGGGCTACATAGTGAGATTTTTGTCTCAAAAAACAAAACATAAAAAGAGCGATTAAGTCCAGGTTCCAGATCTTCTCCAGACTTCTCCTAATCATGAACTCAGTGCTTTTTTTCATTGTACAATTGTATAAAGATGGTAAGAGGCCATGTTTCGCTTTGTTTAGGAAAATAAGAGACAGGGATAGAAAGAACTTCATTGTTAGATTAGGAATGGGCCCACACAGAGTTGGGCTAAGAGATGTGGACATTGTTTTACCAATCGGAGAGGGTTGCCTAAATTTTATGCAATGGGGGAATTTCACCGAAATTATATGAATAGTTTTAATCTTCTCCTTTTTGACCATTGCCTTCAATTCACCCAGTCATGCTTCAAAGGGGCAAAATAAAAAAAGAGGGGATATCTTACTTTGTTTGGGCTACTATAACAAAATACCATAGGCTGGGTAGTTTACAAATCACAGCAATTTATCTCTCACAGTTCTGGTGGCTATGAAGCCTAAGATCAATGTAGTAGCAGATTTGGGGTCTACTAGGGCTTCCTGCTTCAAAGATGGCCCTTTGTTGCTGCATCTTCACAGGACAGAAAGGGCAAGGGAACGCTCTTGGGCTAGTAGAACAGGAGACACTGGACGGGCAGTTTCATCAGGAGCTGAGGAGAGAGCATAGTGTAACCATCCAGCAATTAACAGATAGGGAGAAAAGGTCTGGGATGAAAGCATTTGGATCAGCTCTACCATGCCTGCCTACCTTTCATACTAATTGCTTTTTCTCTTGGACAAAAGACTGAGGAAGCTGTGCTCAAATTAGAATTACTTCTCACTGTTGTGAAAGAATCTAGGATCTAAAAGTCATTGCGTTTTTACACGTAAGCCCAGCTGTAGTGCAATGATTTGCATTTATATAGCAGCTTTCATCTAAGGCAGAAACATGCTTCCCTGGCATTAACTCATTAATCCTCACCCAGTGTCCTTGTGAAGGAGCTGGCGAGCATGCCTGTCCTTATTTCACAGATAGGAAAACTGGAACCACTGAGAGGGTGTTTGGGTGTGAATAGGTTGAGTTTATATAGGAAATTCATACTAATGCTAATACAAGGCTCCTGGAAAGTAGTTATAAATGACTGGCTGAAAACAGTTTGATGTTTGGATTCCCCCCAAATTTTTAGTCAATGAATATTTTACTCTGACTGACTATATAATCAGCAGAGTCTGATTATCATTTAGGTTTTCTGCACCTGAAAAATGAATATCAAAATTTGTCTTATGGGATTTCAAATCACATTTTTTCTTGACTAAATAACTTTAGAGCCGAGGAGTCCTAGACTTAATGAAAAGAATTACAAAGTCAAGGTAATGATAAGAGAAAGGCTTATTAGCAATTTATTTTGGTTTTTGAACTTTCCAGTAGTCAACTTTAAAATAAAAAATTGAACCAGACATTGTGGTACACACATGTAGACCCAGGAACTTGAAAGGCTGGTGCAGGAGGATCACTTGAACCTAGAGGTTGGAAGCCAGCTGGGCAAAACTCTTTAGCTACCTTTCAGTTATTTTTCTTCTAAAATAGGCTATTTGGCATGCCTATTTATTTGGCTTAAGTTTTCTTCACTTTAAATTGACTCTCAAATATACCTTAGTATCTCATGTTAGCCGCCTGCCTTTTCTCTTTTTAACCTGATTCTCATTGTAAAAATCTTTCTGGTGACTGGGAGTTCATTTGGCGCTTTCTCCTTTAATCCAGTGCCCTCTGAGTGACTGCTCCTTCCTGAGGATTCTTGCTTCACTCAAATGAACCACTACTGTTGTATAATCCTGAAACTCTATGCTCTTTTCTGATTTCTAAGGTGAAGTGAATTTTTCCTTGGGCTAGTAGGTTAATGAAAAAAGACAAGCCACTGTCTGTTTTACTTTACAAATATACCTCAGGCCATATTTCTGTATTTCAAACATGATTCTCTGGAGTCACTCTTCCCGTGCTTGGCTTAGTGCGACAATGTCGACAAGATCCACGAATTGACCTGGTGGCAAAGAGGATGTACTACCTACCCACAGGGGCATTTTCTGCTTGGAAGTTTAAATCACATAGATTATAGATCCAGATAGTTTTGTGGGGAGGGTAGTAAGGAAGATTCAGCTAATAGCTCTGTTACCTGTACAGTTTTGTGAAGAGCGGAAGTAAAGTAAGTTGGGTTGGGAAGGAGGACTTGGGTCATAACTCTGTTACCTACATGGTTACTATCTCTTTGGCATCTGTGTGCTTTCTGACCAGGGCCAGACGTGAAGAAATATGAGCATGTATGTATGTGTGTGCTTGCATGCACTCACATTTAGTAATAATCCAAGGGCAAGGTCAAATGAGCCAGGAAAATACTAGCTGTCTTTTGTTATGGTCATGTGGTGTTTAGTAACTCCAAAGACCCAAGAATTAATGCTGTGTCTACATGGCTTGATAGCATTCCTTAAAGGTGGATAAAAGGCAGCAAGAAAAGCTGTAGGTTAGTGATATAATTCCAACCAGTGAAAACTGCTTTTCTTTTTCACTCATGGAAACAGCTGGGGATGGGAGAAGGAGAGATTGGAGATTTGTTTTTTTATCACTCCAGAAAACAGTGCTAAATGGAAATCCCATTGGCACGTTACTCTTTCAACAATCTTGGCCACAAGAAAGAGAAGATTAAAACTATAAAAAGATACACGATCAAAACACTAGATGGTAAGCAAGCAAACACCCCACCATAACGAGATATTATCAAACAAAGTTAGGATATTGTGTTTCTGTCTTTAGTCTCTAAATATTTACTCTGGTTTTTAGGTTTTCATTTTTTGGTCAAAAATGCCCCAGTCCCTACTCTGAATCCGCTACTCAGTCCACATGGCGTAGGTGGGGCTTATTCTCCTCCTGTGCTGCTGAGGCAAGCGCACATCCCAAGCTGGGTAACCAGAACGTCCCATCCCCCATCCACGGGAACTGACTCAGGCAGTGAGCTAACCCAAGCCAGGCCAAGGAAATCAGCGTCAGGATTTTTACTATAACTATGGGGAGGGAGTTGCCCTTTTTTCTTTTTTTTGAGTCTTAAAAAAATTATCTTTAGTTTTAAAAAGTTAATAAGTGCAAACTGGAAATAAAAACACAAGAAGCAAACAAAAAAGTTGTTTGCAGTCACCAGCAGCTTAGCGGGGTGTGTCCTTCTCGGTCTCACGTATACATTTACAATATGCCATGTTGTGCAACTGAAACTGGACAGTGTGTGTCATGCTTTTCCACACGTTATGAATATTCGCCAATTCAAAATCTACAAGAGTATTTTTGATAAGCAAGAATACACTATACCAACTCAATCTGTTAGAAAAAAATTATAATCCTGGCTTTTTGGGAAACAAAAATTTAACGGAAGATAAAAATGGCAATAGACCTCTCGATAGAAGTATTGGCATAGTTACAATTAAAATTCTGAATTCCCTTAATGTTCAATTTAAAATGAGACATAAAGCAACAGAGTGCACCAAGTGTGCGCCTGAGAGCTGTTAGATCTCTTCTATGAAGAAGGGGTGTTCCCACTGAGTTATCAACGTATTTCTGTAATATAGGTGGAAATACATGTGTGTGCACAGACGCACACACATGCATATCCCAAAGACTCTCCAAAAAGTAAATCTGAACACGCTGCACACATCTCTCGTTGTGTGCTTCCTTCTGCTCTTCTGCTCCCAGGCTAATGACAAGTCCTGATAGCACTGCCCAAAGGTGCTGTAATAATTCTAAGTCCATGATATATCTTTTCATCAATTATAACAAAAAGATATTTATGGGCTGCTACTGAGCACCTTTTCTTTTCACTGTACATTGTCACTTTAGAACATTTATAAAGCTTAGACACTGTGCAGTAGAATTTGAACTTTGTGCACAATAAACCCAAGTACGTTACCAAAAATACACATACAGGGCTATGGCTGTAATATAAAATCACCTTGCAGATGTGCAGAAAGAGCTAAGCACTTGCCCTTTGCCCTCTTCACCACATCTGTGACACAGTGCAGGACCGCATCTAGCTCCCAGAGGTGGCTTTAGCCAAGGTCCTTTCTGGAAACAGTTCTTCCTAAAAATTAACAAAGAGACATGTATGTAGGGATTCTGTTGCTACTTCTAACATAAATTGGGCCTTAGGACTTGTCCTTTCACACCCAGTGATATTCACTCTAATGTACATGTAGAAAAATGACAAGACCTTCTGAGCTCAGTTAACTTCCTTCTCTGCATTCCTCCCCTCCCCCGCCTCAGGAACAGCCAGTTCTGTAGGACATCAAGTTCGACAATTCCATTCCCAAATGCAACTATTCCTGTGAAGAACAAGAAATACTTACAGGGTGTTAATTTAGCCTTGACTTTTATATGTGTAGACTTTTTTTTTTTTTTTTTTTTGAGACAGGGTCTTTCCCAGGCTGGCTTTGCACTCACAGTGATCCTCCTGCCTCAGCCTCCCTAGTGCTGGCATTACAGGTGTGCACCACCATGCCTGGCCATGTGTGAATTTTAAACATCTAGAAAGATTAGATATTTCCAACTAGAACTTAAATTTCTCATTTACATACCAGCTTTGAGTAAATTGCACATATACTTAACAAAAGCTATTTTGAAGTGTCATCTAAATAGGAACACTCTGGCCTAGAATTCATCCCACTTTCCATCTTTTTCGACCCAGGGCATAGATGTATGTATATATATCTATGCAATTCTGCTTCTATCATATACTGGCAAACTCTTTAACATCTAGAAAGACTAGATGTAAGTTAGGACTCCTTTGTCCTTTATTTATGACTATGTACACAGGAAGGTAAAACACAATGCATAGGTATGAGGGATCATGTCAATTATGCCTCATCAAAGCCACGTTGATTGGAAACTCTGCACTTTCTTTTCCTTCTTTCTTTCTGAACTAACATAAATATGTGTACTGGTCAGAGAAGTGTTTGATCACTTCATTTTCTAAAGACAGTATTTCATTATTAATTTTAGCATGAGGATATCTACAAAATGTGTTGTTTACTCCACTTCTAACATACTAGAAAGAATAGGTGTTTCAAATATGGACGGAAATCTGTCCACTACATACACAACAGTGTTAAGTAAACTACACATTGGCAACAGTGGTTATACATGAACATGACCTCTAAGCAGGAGCGTTCTGGCCTAGAATCTTTCATTTCTTCTTCCCTTGTCACATCTGATATAGGTACATGTGTCGCCCAAATGTGATTTTACAATTATACTTCCAAAGGTCCTTTTCAGAAGTCATCCTTTCTGTGAATTTTAACACAAAATATACAAAACTTATTTATTTACTGATACTTTTGCCATACATTGGCAATCTTTTTAATATCTAGAGACTAGATATTATAAAACTAGGGCTCATAAGTCCTAATATATGTATACAATATAGCAAAATTAAGCGAAATTCATACAACATAAGAACAACATATAGCTGAAATTTTCTACCATACACTTAAAACACTCTTGCAATTTCTTCCCTCTCACCTCCCTTAACCTGATGAACAAATACAGACATTAGTTCTGAAGTAGTTTAACCATTCTATTTCCAAATGTAGCATCAGCATTTAAAAGCTATTTACAGAAAGTGTTACTTTACTGGTTCTAACTTTTAAACATGTCAAGCACCTCTATATATCTACAACTAGATTTTTAAATATAAGACCCTATCTGCTGTCATACAGCACAGCTAGATAAAATTGCACATGCAGCAAAGGTTGTAATCTGAGGTGTCTTCTAAATATGACCAAATTAGGCCTTGCACCGGTCCTCCCCACTTCTTTCTCTCTGCTTTCAACCCAGTGGACAAGCACAAGCATATGTAATGGTGGAGGTGGTTGAACCCAAACTTCATTTACAGACAAGCTTTTCTGTGAATTTGTACACAAAGTGCACAAAATGTGCCAACTTGATTAACTGTTTTGTCACACACTGGCAACCTTGTTAATATTGAGGGACCATTGCAAAATTTGGACTCACTTGCCCATTATACACACCATCCACATTAAACATACAGAACAATGATGTCTAAAAATGTCCTGGTACAAATACATTTGCATACTACCCTTTCACAACTGCTTCCCTCCCACAGCCTCCAAATCACTGAACAAGTACAGACAGTACCATCTTGCTCACAGAGGTGGTTTAACAATTCCTTTCCTAAAAGACAATGTTTCCTGTGAATTTTAGTAGGAAGATTTTTACAAAGTAATACTACATTACTGATATCACGAAGTGATATCTACATTTAACACATGTTGGACACTTCCAAACATCTAGATATGACTAGATGTTTCAAATTTGGACTCAATTTGCCCATTATATATATAGCAATCTTGAATAAACTGCACATATGTAATAGTAGTTATAATTTGAAAATGTCTTGAAAATATGAACATTTTAGTCTAGAACTCTTTCCTTCTGTACTAACCCAGTGGGCTAAAATGCACAAATTTTCAGAAGACAATATTTCTAGCAATTTTAATATAAAAAGGACAAAATTTGTTAGCTTGTTTAGCCTAAATGCCTATCAACTGATGAATAGATAAAGATGATGTGGGTTTTTTTCATACAGTGGAGTACTACTCTGCAACAAAGAAGGATAAATGGATGCACCTTGAGACCATACTGTTAAGTGGAAATAAATCAGACACACATATGTAAATATCACACTATTTCTCTGGTGAGAGAAACCAAAAGGGTAAACAAAGCCCAAAATGTATAAGAGATATTGGGAAATAGGAAGACAATGTTTAAATGGTCGGGGGAACAACACAGGGGGCAGGGGAATGGAAAGGAAGAAAAGGAGAGAAAAGAAGGAAAAAATGGAAACAAAGCCCTTGTCAAGAAGGAGGGGAGGAGGAGTTGAATGGAAGGAATGGGATTGTGGAAAAAAGAAGACTCAAGAAATATTATACACAAATACACATTCCCTATGATTCATGTCATTATATATGTCTAAAATGTACCAATAAAAGTAATTTTTAGAAAAAAATTTGCTAGTTTATTAACCTCACTTTTGTTACACATTGGCAGCCTCTTTAACATCTAAGAAGACCGGATGTCATAGCAGGGCTCCTTTGTCCCCCATATACCCTACATACACAGCAAAGTAAATCAAAATACATAGACATTAGGAACATGGTTATCTCGACTCTCCGTAAGTGCACTATACAGCACTGCACATTTTCTTCTCTCCTGAGAGCCAATGCATGAGTACAGTGTCCTCTACTCTGAAGTCTTCTGGTTATTCCCCCTACAAAATAACACTTATTTTGAGTTTTAACTAAAAGAAATTTACAAAATGTGTTATTTTACTACTTTTACTTTTTAACATGTATCAGGTACTCAATAATATCTAGAAGGACAAGATAGTTCAATAAAGTAGTTAGTACTGTTGGCTATGTACAGGGAAATGACAGCGAAAATGCACACAGCAAACAATGATGAAACACAAACATAGTCTTCTGTGTGTGATCAGTCTGATCCTTCTTTTCCTCTCACTGCCTTCTGCTCCTTGTCCTTTAACCCAGTGAAGAAACATGAAGAAGTTCCTCCCACTCGAGAAACAATGTGATCTTTAGACACGTGTTTAAATATCATTTCATTTAAAAATATGGATTCTTTTTTCCCACTTCCTTCCTTTTCCCACTTCCCCCTCCCCAGTTCCCCTTTCTCTGGTAACTCACTCCATAGAGCCTGTTTCTTTTCATATCTTTAGTAAAACTTTGCTGCTGTTTGTGCTTGTCCTGACCAAGTCTTTGCTCAGGACAGAAAGAACCTAGAAATCACCTCCAGGAGAGTCCAGCATCCCCCAACCCAGTAACATTGCCAGCCAGTTGAGCAGGTAAGGCCCTGTGGGCACTTTTTTCTATCTAAAATGCCATGAAAGTTTCTTTTCTTTTTCTACCTCTTTCCCTGTCTCTCCCCTAGGGTGGGCAACTCAGGAGACTCTTACGTCGCTAGGAATTGTTTCCTTCTTTTTCCACGGTGTGGGAGGGGTGAGGGGAAGGCTCATAGGCCCACTTGAACTTTAGCTCTTTTTTCTTTTTCCCATTTTTGGTCACTTATTGAAGATTCAGCTGGGAGAGAACAGCCAGAAACTTGTTATTTACCAGTTGCAGAACAGGTCATTCAGTTATGTGTGTGACCTACAGCTCAGTATGCCCTTTTGATCTCATGTATCTGTCCTCCATGACACTTTGTTCAGTTCTCTCACTCTTTCGGGGAAATGTAGCTGTTGGTAACCTGGTAGACTGCCTGAGTAGCCACCTGCTCCGGTTCACTCCTGTTTGTGCTCAAAGACTCATTTGTACCCTTCCCCTAGCTGACCTTTTCCCCCCAGGGTTCTATCTTAGTCCGGATTGCCACCTCATCTCATCATACGACTGGCTGCCACCTCGTCACGTGCCAGGCTGCCTGTTGTGGACCCAGGTAGATTCACCATGTGTGCTTCCTTCCTATCTTTTGTAACTCTTTCTTAATATCTGGGGCTGACTGGGTAATAAACATATTGTCTTGCTTACTTTTTTCTCGTTGCTGAGACAAAATACCCAACACCCAAAATGAAGGAAGGAAAGGTTTATTTAGCGTACAGTTTGTGGAGGTTTCAGTCCATACTTGTCTGGTTCTGAGGCACAGTGGCACATGGCAGAGGGCAAACTGTTCAGGGCAGCAGAGCACAGCAAAAACAACCAGAGCAAAAGGGAGGAATGGCTGTAAGCAGCCTCTTTTTCTCCCCTACATTGTAAACAGCCTACCCCCACCCAGGGGGCCTGTACCTCTCACATAACCTCCATGCCCTCCATTTCCACAGGCTCAGGATATATACAAAGTAAGCACCCTGACTTCCTGCTGAATCACTCAGCCAAGCCTCTAGACTCCCCAAGTTGACACAATGTATCAACCATAACACATATCTTTAAGTATAATCTGTCTTTGTATTGAATCAGGAGCTATGGGCATATATTTTATTTATTTTTTATTTTAAAATAAAAAATACTGTCTCCTTGATAGTCCATAATCAAGACTAGGGAAAAAGCTGAGGAGAAAAAGCAAAGAGACAAAGGCAGCTGCCTTCAATGAAGCCTTAAAAAAATACAGACCCCAAGTCTGACTCTCAGGGGTCCAAGAAGAGCTCAATGACTAGGCTGCACTGCTACTGCTTAAGAGGTAAGGAAAGCCAGGCCACCTTAAGAAGGACTGCCCTAAGAGGCCGCCCAAGCCATGCACTGAGTGCAAAGGTGACCACAGGAAGGAAGACTGCCCTCTGAGATGAAGAGCCCAGAGCTCAGATTCATCTTCCCAGGTGGTCTAGCAAGACTAAAGGGCCCTGGGGCTGCCTCCTCCGTCTGGCCGAACTTTCATCTCCGTGGAGGAACCCTGAATACTTGTGACT
Source organism: Dinomys branickii (assembly GCA_004027595.1). Taxonomy (NCBI): domain Eukaryota; kingdom Metazoa; phylum Chordata; class Mammalia; order Rodentia; family Dinomyidae; genus Dinomys; species Dinomys branickii. The sequence continues at coordinate 12,684 of PVLD010017396.1, read as the reverse complement.
ATAGAGGAAAAGCCGGCCTATTGCTGGACATTAGCACATGTCTCTTTGTCCTTGTCCAATAATGATATAAAATTTTAAAACAAGAGAGTAACTATGGTTAATACATTGTTCTTTTCAAAGTAGGTGCTCAGATCACAAGATATAGTAGGAAAAAATGATCAAGATATATAAGTATAAACTTTTCTTTTTAACGAACTAATACAAATTAGTAGAATAACTATCTTAACTGTATAGTATATATGTATTTTGTTTTCCTTTTCCCTTCTTTTCTACTTTTCTCATCCCAGTTGCTCTTTCTTTCTGAACAGTTTTTTCCCACGTCACAATATCTATTGAACATTTTGGATCTTATTTACTCTTTCAGGGTCTTACACTAGGGAAGGAATATCATATTCACACATGTGAGTCTGATTTATTTCACTTATGCGTATGGTCTCAAGTTGCATCCATTTACCTATAAAAATCTCAAGTTTATCTTTCTTTATGGCTGAGTAGTAGTCCACTCTACAACAAGACCCCATCTTTTTTTATCCATTCTTCAGTTGATGGGGATTTTGGTTGTTTCCAAGATTTAACTATTACAAATTGTGCTGCTATAAACATGGTTGCACATATATTGCTGTTTCATGATGTTTTCAGTTCTTCTGGGAAGATATCCAGAAGGGAAATAGCAGGGTGGAATGGGACCTCTAATCCTAGTTTTTTGAGGAATCTCCACACTGATTTCCACAGTGGTTGCATAGTATACGCTCCCACCAACAGTGCAGAAGGGTTCATTTTCCCCCAGCATTCCTTACCTTCCAGCATTTGTTATTGGTTCATTTCTTGTTGATAGTCATTTTTTCTGGGGTGAGAAGGAATCTCAGTGCTGTTTGAATTTTCATCTTTCAAATAAGCAATGATGTTTAACATTTTTTCATATATTTATTTGCCATTTATATTTCTTTACCTAGAAGTACATATTCATCTCAGATGCCCTTTTTTGGATTGGGTCTTTGAATTGGGAGATCTAATTTTTTTCAATTCTTTATATATTATAGATTGAAGTCCTTTGTCCTAGGGA
>PVLD010017396.1:0-11521 GCA_004027595.1 Dinomys branickii | reverse complement strand
CACAGGTCTGGGCTCCTGTATGTCCCAAATTGTTCCCATGGATCTGGATGTATAAGCATGTATGTTCCTCCTCGCACAGCGGGAACTCAGTACTGGCATGGTGTGATAGGTCCCTGCCTGTGTACATGGGCTCCAGCCAGTGGATGTGTGTGGGCTTGCCCACTCCCGTCCAACCAGAGGTCTTCCTTCAAGGCTTGGCTGGCCAAGGGTCCTGGCCGAAGAGGTAGGTGGTGAGTTCAAGCCGGAGGCACCGGGCATAGGCGCGAAGGGTATAAAAGAGAGTGAGGAAGTCCAGGGTGCTGAAGACGGTGTCAGCCAGTGCAAATCCCAGGGTAGACGGGATGACACCCCGGCTGTACTCCACCATCCATGTGTTTGGTCCCCATTCCACAGCCGTTGCATCACCAGGCCCATGCACCACTGTCTCCCCTGGGTAGAAAACCTCACTTCTGGTGGTGCCCTCTCTCCACTGGTGGAAAGTGCCCAAGATAATGGTGTCGGAGATCTCAGCCCAGTAGCAGCCCGAGTGGCCTCAGGAGCCCAGCGCGGTGCCGAAGAGCAGCACGTACTCGGACAGCGAGGCGTGCAGGAGGCACATGGCGTCCATCCAGCCGCCCGCGTTCATGAACACCCACTGCAGCTCCTCGTCGGACAGCACATGGCCTGGGTGCAGCTGCCACAGCTCCACGATCAGCTTTGAGAAGGCCAGCTCGTGGTGCAGCCCGGCGTACTGCCGCTATTCCTTGAAGTTTGCCCTAAAAAGTATGTAATGACCTTTTTTATGTCTATTGATCATTTCTGATTTGAAGTTCACATTGTGTGCAAATTGAATAGCTACCTCTGCTTTTCTCTGAGTTCCTGTTACATGGAGAATTGTTTCTCATCCTCTACTTTCAGTCTATGAATTTCCTTTTGATTTACATATGTTTCTTGTATATAGCATAGTGTTGTATCTTTTTTTTGATCCATTCTTCCAGTATGTTTCTTTGATTGGTGAATTGAGACCATTTACATTGATGGTTATAATTAATATGTATTGGCTTATGTTTGTCATGGTATTTTCCTGTGGTTGGTTCCCTACTTTTCCCTTTTGTTTAGTTTCTTGCCCTGCCAGGTGGTTTCTTGTTGTTGCTGATGTTGGAATTGTTGTCATTTTTATTTTTGTCTAGAATATCTTGCAGTATTCTTTCTGGTGTTTGTTTGATGACCATGAATTTCTTCAGTTGTTCTGTGTCATGGAAGTATCTTATTTCTCCATCAATTTTGAATGACAGATTTGCAGGGCATGTCAATCTGTTTTGGAAGTTGTTTTCTTTTAGAACTTGAAGTACTTCACTCCAAGCTGTCTTCAAAATCTGATATTCTAACCTTTTCTTCATTCAGTCTATTTCATATACTTTCAATCGAGGTTTTAATCCCTTGGATTTATGTTTGGATCTGTTTTATGGATCAATTTCTTTCATATGTTGGGCATTTTTTGTTTCCATATCTTTTCTACAGGCATTTATACTTTTATCTATGTCTTCTCTATTATCTTTGATTTTAAGCATCATTTCTTTTTGTACCTGAGAGAGTATTTTTCTATAACTATTTCCACTTATTTTTCATTTCTTTTGCTATCATTTCAGAAAGTTCCAGTGTTTGACTTCCAATTTCATGTATCTCATTGTGCTGCAGGCTTTTCCTGGGTTCCCGGGATGGGCATCTGGGGTTGCATTTTGCTCCTCTGTGTTATTATTTTCTATTTTCTCTGTTTTATTTTATTTTGTTTTCTATGTTGGCACTTGCCAATTTCTTATGGTAGATAGCTTTATCACTAGTACTGAGGCTTCCTTGGGAGATGTCTGTTCTTCAGTGATGTCCTCTAGATATAGGTGGATCTTTATAGCTATCCCAAGAACTTACCTTCCAAATTTGTAAAGGATGGAAAGTTAATATTTGGCTCAACACCTAATCCTTTGGCACTGGACTTCTGTGATGATTATGACCCCATGCAATTAGAGCGTTATCATACAAGTGTGAAAAAATGATTACAACATGTATGACATCCTGGCTAAAGTAGTACGGTTAGTAATAACAATATAAAAAAAAAGTAATAACAATAGTTTCAAGTACATCTTAAGTACTGACATGCTACGATAACCACTAATCTACTAACTTTGACCACAGAAGAAAACCCTAAAGTTATATAACAAAATCAAACATATACCATGTACCTGTATGCAGTGATTTTCTCCTTAGTGGAATGATTTTACAGTGATTTTGCAGTGGATGGAAGGATTAAGATGGGTAGGGGACAGGATAAGGTGATGAGTAAGGTCATACACAGTAGAGTCCAGGCTGGAGGTCAAAGGATGATCACCAGTATTTTGGGAAACTGGAGGACACAGGAAGGAAAGAATGAAAGAGAATGTGAAGGAGTAATCAGAAAGAGAAGAGACAAAGTTTACTCACTTGAAAGTTTAAATTCAAGAGTTAATTGAGAAAACAGAGAAAGAGGATCAGTAGAAGCAAAACAAAAAAGAAAGGTAAGAAATCTAAACAGTGAAAAAAAAGGAGAAAAAGGAGAATTAAAAAGGAAAGAAAAAAAGGAAGAAAAATAGGCGACCAGAAAAAGGAGAAAAAAAGAAGAGAAAACCCAAAAACAAAAATAACAAGATACAAAACAAAACAAGATGACATCCAACCACAGGAACTGTATAGCCAATTAGACAAACAGGGGACTATAAAAACAGTAAAATACCTCTTGTGTTTACAGTTTTGTGATAGTGTCCACATCGGATCCCAGAAATGTGCTGTCTTTTTCAGCCAAGTTTGCCATGGGAACTGTGCTGGGTATGGAGGATGTGAGAGCTGTGACTGGTCTTCGGTTGGTGGAGCTCTCCAGAGGCCAACTGTTGTCCCCTCACTGATGCTTCAGACACTTTCACATTGCTGGTCTCGCTGGTTACACCTTCCCCCGAAGGTGTGTTTGTGCCGTTGCACTGGGGAGCCAGCTCTGGGCATATGTTTTACCAGTGCCTCTCATAAACTAAGAAGGTAGAAGGGTTATTATTTTTCTCCTGATAAGAATCTGAGAATTTAAAGTAACTAGAGAGTTTGGTTTTTGTTCTTCTTAGACCTTCAAGAATACATACTTGAAAATATCTCCTGCTGCAATCTCCTGCTTGGCTGTTAGGTCAGCAGGGCCCTGTCTTGGATGGAAACTGCTTGGGCTCCAGTGGGAGCTGGTTGTCCCCCTGGCTGCCTATCTTTTGGCTGTCTAAAATTAACAATATGATATTCATTCCCAAATCTAATAGCTGCTTTTAATGCTCTTGTTGCTCATTAGAAGTCAGTGTTTGATTTAAAATTAACATTATATCTTTCCAGTCTAGCTTATAGTTCTGAGTAAATCCTCTAAAGACCTCAATGTACTATCAGGGTCATCTAAAAATTTTCCTTGATCTAGCTTGATCTGTTTTAAGTCACTGAGAGAAAGAAACATATGAACGTGGGCAGTCTCATTTGGATTATAATTATACTTAGAGCATAAATAAGAATTATTTCTTAATGTAAAGCAGTTTGATAATGAGGTAATTCTTACCATTCTCCCTCTTTTTTTACTGCATGAGTCTAGTAAAACAGCATCATAATTAATACTTTCTTCAGAATTCCATTTTGGCTGTAGGGATAAGTAGGCCACACACATGTGCAGAAAAATATCAAATGGCTGTTTTTCAACATGTAAGAGTAGAACTCTTCCAGTGCTTAAGAATGTATTGCAAAGGAGTAAGAGACTAACATTTGACACCCTGTGTGTCCACCTAATGATCTCAGTGGAAGACCTCCAAGTGATCTCAGGGAAAGAAACTCCCAACCTGCTAGATGTCTGGTATGTGTTTGTGTTCTCTAAAATTAAAGAATGAATTTTAGGAACAATGAAAGTTAAGAGCAGAATATATATATTAGGGGAAAGAAAGCTTCTGTCTGAGAGAGAGACAGAAAGGGTCCCAAGTGGGATGCCAACCTGCACTGCTTTTAATCCTGCCTCTTTGATGGCGATGGGCCCAGAGGTTAGCCACTCTTTTAAACACATGATCTCTCAGACCTATGCAAGCATGCATGATATCAGTGACCTGCCCCTCTAAGACCCTGAAGAGGTGTGATTCAGTGATGGAAGTAGCTTTGTCAAAAGGCAAGTTATGCATTGTCAGTACACAACAGGTCACTGAGGCAAAATCCCTTCCCCTGAAACCTCTGCTCAAAGAGCAGTACTCATAGCTCTTACTTGGGCATTGGTATTAGGAAAAGATAAGTAGTTAAATATCTATACAACGCTGAATGTGCCTTTTTGGTGCCTTATGCCCATGCAACAATCTGGGAAGAAGGAGCTTGCTGAGTAATAAATAACTATCTATGAAACACAGTAATCAAATTCTACAACTCCCGGAAGTCTATCTTTACAAGCAGGTCACTGTCATTAGTTGCACGGGATCTCAAAGAGACATGTCTGAAGCTTCTTTGGGACAACAAAAGGCTGACAGGGAGGTGAGAAGGGCAGCCCTAGAGCCCCTCAGGACCCTCGCCTTGTTCTCAGTTCCTAAAGAACTACTCTGGTATTTCCTCAGGGAATGCAGTAATAATCTATTAAAGTCCTACATGGAAAATGGTCACTATAATTTTCACAGGACTAAGAGGAAAGTTATTCCTAAAAGCTTCTAGAAGACCTAAGGCTCCTCTTCAAAAAGCAAAACTACAGTATTGCTTTGGTGCAGATAAATAGAGTCACTAATGACCCTAATTCACCACAGCTTAAGTGACACCTGTATTGAGACTCCCATTTTTAATCCGACCCATTATTGGATAATCTTGTTAAGCGTATGGCTCTCAGGCCTTCAATGATTTATCTACTCTCCCTTTGTGTCAGACTTTGTCCATTGCAAGATGCGTGGAAATATGATCTGCTCCTCATATTTGGGGTAATAATAAAGCTTTATTCCCCTAGCAGATGGACAGCTCAATGGTCACTAATTCTTTTCTCCTTGACTTCTAACAGTTTTTCTCTTCAACTCAACCAGTGAGCCATACCATCCCAAGGTAGTTAGAGAGCACGCAATCCACAGTATATGGCATCTACATTCCCTTCCAGCTAGAGGAAGCTGTCTTAATTACTTTTCTGTCATTGCTGAGACAAAATACCTAACACCTAAAATTAAGGAAGGAAAAGTTTATTTAACCCTCAGTTTGTGGCGGTTTCATCTGTAATCAGCTGGCTCCAAGTCAGGGTGGCATGGCACAGGGGGCAACAGTTCAAGTTGGCAGAAGAGAGCAAAAGCAGCAAGAGCACAAGGGGGTGGTCAGCAAGCCTTTTTTCCTCCCTTATATTGTATGCAGACTAACCACCCATACCATCTCTATGCCCTCCTCTTGCACATACTCAGGATGTTTACAAAGTGAGGACCCTGGTCCCCTTGATGAGTCACTCAGTTAAGCTTCTAACTTTCTCAGTTCTCAAGTTGGCACAATATATCAACCATTACAAAGGTGATAGGGGTCAGAGACCTCCACTGCATCAGGACCCCATAAAGAATTACGGGGATGTGTTTCTCTCAGGGGGAAATGAGCCAGGAAGGGAAAGCATGGCTGAAAGTGGACGGGAAAGGAGGTATGACAAGATCCCGTAATACATGCACAGAACAGTTCCCAAAGTCCTGTATGCGGTTTTCTTGTGAGAATTTGAGCAGGTTTCTGATAGGACGGCCTAGGCCCGACATCAGCCTGAGGAGTGAGTTACACAAAATGGACTGTCCACGCTGAGTTTTTGTCACCGTGTTCTCTCTTGTATGGCGGTCCACTCTTGTGCTATAGGTTGTGTTTCTTTTCCTACTTTTGCTTGGTCCAAACTTGTTCTACAGAGACTGTTTACTTTCCTACCTTTAATAAAACTTTGCTCCTATAAAAAAATAAAGCCAGCACTATGTGGATGACACAGAGATCTGCAGCGAACTGGAGCAGTATCCGGGCTTCCTTCTCTTTTGGCTGTAGAGGTTGAACACCCGAACTGCTGAGCACTATGAACCTACTCCCAAAGAACAAATTTCCTTGGCCTCCTCCATTCTGGAAAATGGTGCAATGGGGCTCTCTTTTGAAAGCAAAGTCTTTCACCTTTGCAATTTGGAGGCTGCAGAGGGTGGCGTACTGCTACTTTTTCTGATGTCTTCAGGCTATCTTTCCTATTGTCCAGTTCCAAAATGTATGACTTTATAATATCAATCATTTCAGCAACTCAATTTTCATCTGCCCCAACTTTGCAATTGCAACTTTTTTGGAGTTTCTGTTCTGGCCAAACTCAAAACTTTAAAAATCATTATTCTTGGAACTTTGCCCTTGATTCTCAACATAGATATGGCTAAAAACCCTCAACCACAGCCATGCCACCACCTCAACATTAGATTGCCTTGAAATTTCTTCCACAAATTTAGTTCACCAACTTTAATCTAAGTCTCAGGAAAAGTCTCTGAGCATGAGTGAAATGCAGAAAAATTTTTTGCCAAAGCATGACACACTTGCTCTGGAGTCCAACAGCCAATGGCAGTCTTTGTTTCTAACTGAAACCTGCTGACCCTAGTCTTTACCAGCTGCATTCCTATCAGCATTCTGGTCTTAGCTCTGACCAGAATCTCCTATCAAGCTTGGCTCATAGCATTCCAGAACTGCTTCATTAACCAGTATCTCTAAACCTTTCCAAACTCTTCCTACAAGCCAGTTCCAAAGGCTGCTGAACCACATGGTCAGACATAGTCTAGCAATGACTCCACTTCTGGTACCAAAATCTGTCTTAGTGAATCTTTAGTTGCTGAGACAAAATACCCAACACCCACAAGATAAAGGATGAAAGGGTTATTTCAGCTCAGTTTGTAATGGTTTCAGTTCATAGTCAGCTGGCTCCAAGGCAGGGTGCATGGAAGATAAGCATCAGAGAAGAGAAACAGTCCGTGGCATTTAAGGCAGAAGGTAACAAGCAGCAGCAGCAGCAGCAGCAGCAGCAGAGAAGCCTACGTTCCCTCTCTTCCTTTATATTTTATCCAGGCTATATGCCTATTGATTAGTATCACTCTCACCCAGGGTGGAGCTTCTATTATCTATACCCAGAACTATGCTAAGTCCATTTAGTTATCACATGTCCTTAATCCAAGTATCACACACCGTAGATCCAGCCCCACCTATGAGCACATGAACACATGAGACTTTGGGAGACATGAATACAAAAGTTTTTTTTGGGGGGAGCATCTAGATATAAGCTATAACAGCTACTACACATATAACCCTATAGATTGGTCCCATCTTGGCACAGAGTGGCCCAGGATATGGTTATTCTCATATATAAAAACCACCAAAGAGCCCCAGCATAAATCCACTGTCAGCCCCCTCATCTCTTGGGAGCATTTTCTCAAAATTTTCCTGTTCAGTTATTGACAGGAACTGAGCACATCTGACATCTAACAGGTTGGGAGTCACTGCCCTGTGACAATCTGGGCTCCCTCATCTTCTACGACTGCTGAGGTCTTTGTTCATCCTTGTGGAGAGGACATGTGGTGTCCTCCAACTGTGACATAGAAATCGCTCCACAACTTGGTTTGGTACTGTTCCTCTAATGGCCACGCTTCCAGATCTACCTTCTTGGGCTATCAAGGTACTGGTCCCATGTGGGTTCACAAGGCTGCCATTTTTCTTACCACTTTCTGCTGCTGCCACTTCAAAGGTGCCAAATTGTGGAAAGCTGGCAGGGGTTCACCTAGTTGGGCAGGTTGGGTCAGTCATGGCTCCTAAACTGCTCCCATTGGGTCATTGGGGTGGAGTGAGGAAGCCTTTGCTGGTGCTTCATAGCCTGGACTCAGGCAGTGTGCAGCTGTGGAGAGAATCTAAGCATCTGGGGGCTCAACCTATGCCCCCTTGAAAACCTGCTGGGTTCTGCTGCACACTCTGCAGGAAGTCAGAAGTTGCTCTTTTTCTGTTGTGGTTGGTAAAGTGATAGGAGATTTCTTAGATGATCTGGAACTACAGATAGCTATCTTTACCATCTTGGGATGGAAAACTGGCCTAAGAATGAAATTAACATGGAGGAAACCATAGCCAATAGATAGAAGTTATGATGACATCAAATATTTAAATTCAACTTCGTTGAAATATAAAATTCCTCCCTTGACTTTTGAGTTACATGAGATAGTACTTCTCCTCCTTCTCTTCCTCCTTCTCTTTCTCCTCCTCTTCCTTCTTCTTTTTGTATAAATAAATGTGTGTTGGCTTTCTTGGACCCCAAGAATGAAAAAGTCCTGATTAATATAAATTTTATTGATCAATGGTTCCTTTTCTTCCATAACTCTGTTTGACTTTGCCTATGCATTTAAAGGTAAGAGCAATCATTTTATAGCTGTAAAATAGACATAATATGAAATTTACCATTTTAAGTCTTTTAAAGTATACAATCTAGAGACATTGAATGCAGCCCCAATGTTGTACAATCATCACCACTATCAATTTAGTTCAGCCTTGGTACAATATTTCAGTAAGATTTTCTTTGTTATAATCTGCCTCTTAAGAGGTCTAGTCAATTACAGTAATGCTAGGTTAAAACCATTATATTAAGTTACCTTACATAAGCAATATTTATGATAGCAAAGAAATAATCCATCATAGTTCACAAGGGAGCCATTTCTCCCTGATACATGTTGAATGGACACAATCTTGTTGCACCCTGAATACCTCTAAGTTTATGTTAGTATTGTAAAGGGTCCAGTCTGAAGAAAGACTTATTAAGTAATGAAGCTAGTTTATGATTCAAAACCAGGGACAAATGGATGTATAAAGACAACTGGCTTCCCACTGGTAAGGCAAAACACTGTAAGTTCTTGATCTTATGGTTTGCAGTGTTCTTGCAGTTCAATGTTTCTAAAGAATTATTTTGAAAACTTTTAAAAACTTGAAACAGTGGAGGATACAAGACGTTGAGCAGGGTGTGTGTGTGTGTGTGTGTGTGTGTGTGTGTGTGTGTGTGTCTATCAGGGTGTGGGGGAACAGCATTTAGGGAAAGCTGGTAAGCTTACTAGCTCAGGTTTGATCTTTGTAGACAGTAGTGTTTTTCATTTAAAACCCTATCGGAATTACTAGAGGTGATCTTTTACTTTCTAACATTTAAAAATGTCTCTTTCCTTTTCTCCTTTTATTGTTCTGCTTCTCAACTGTGTCCTTTTCTTGTTCTTTCTTTTCTTTGCTTCCATCTTGTACTCAGACTCACTGACACCACAAGATGCCACTTAAGATTGTACCCAAAGCTCTTAGAACTCCAGAGTGAATCCATTTTGATCAGGAAATATCCTGATTTCAAAAAACAAAACTTAAGTCTTGCCCTGTTTTCTTGGATAGCTGCATGGGACTTTTGAAACTCCTATCTTTATAAACTCTCATGTTTTCTCTTGTATGTGCCTGAAATTTCCTTGTAGATCTTACATTATTGTGATTTCAGGGCTTCTGATATTTGAAGCCCCGGGTATCCTTCAGTGGGATATACTGCAGAAATGATAGTGATCCCAGTCAAGAGTTTTAATTAAGAGTAAATATAATGGAAGTATAATTTTTACAAATTTCAAGGACAGTAAGAAAGTCTGGTGATAAGAGGCAATTTAAAGAAATTTATGGTGATTAAAACATCTGCCCTGTGGCCCTGAATCAAGGCCAGCAGTTTTCTGTAGCTGTTGATTTCAAGCAGGAGCCTAAAGTGGTATCTTTCTATGGTCTGTTGGCCATTTCAGAACTTTAGAAATGTAATGGTCAATTCATTAGAAAGTAACAAATAACTAAATAAATTTTACGAGAGGACTTCAAGATGGCGACCAGGTAGGCAGCAGAGAGAGAACCTCCCGGAGGAATGCCACTCAGACAAAGGAATATAGGAATATAGCAACAAGTGAAAGACAGAAGGGAAAGAGGTGGGTATCCTGAACTCAGGAAGGATATGAAATGGGAATTGAAGCCCTCAGAAAGACTAAGCAAAACCTCTGCTGGAGGAAAGGATCGGAGATCCCCCTGGTGCAGTCAGGGGGAGAGGAGAAGGAGGAAGTCACTGCTCCAAGCACACCCGTGGCCCGCGCCCTCGCTCTGGCATTCGCAGCTTCAGCTTCCGGGGCCCACGCTCACGGAAGCCTCCCGACTTGGCCAGGGGACAGTGGAGTTCCGAGAGCTGGTCCAGGGCTGGAGAGAGGAGGGCGCAGCTAGGAAAGGAGGCAATGGCAGTTGGGAGCAGTTGTTGAACCCAGTGTGAGAATGAGAGGTTGTGACAGCCCCTGGGGCAGAGTCCCCACCCTGCAGCAACCTTCCTAATCAGCGCCTGGAGAGAATCAATGCAATTAGTACACAGCCCACCACTCACGGCTCTGCACCGGCCTCAAGGTGTGGCCCCCTGCCTCTCTGCTGGGTGAGCGGCTACTGGCGGGGAGCAGCGGGGAACCTCAGTGGTGAGCCGTGGCGGCTCCCAGGGATCCGTCCGAGGAGCGGACAGGGGCCCCAGCACCGCAACGGGAGAGAGATGCAGATGAAGGTGGATCACGTGGCTCCACGCCCTTCTCACTCCAACATCAGGCAGGAAGCACGAGCTGGGTTGCCAGAACTCAGTTCCCACCCTGAACTCTCTAGAAGCACCTTGAGTCTAGGGGGCTTGAGCAAGCACTGCCTGTTCCTGGCAACAATGGGACGAATCCACGGTCTTCAGGACTCATCCCAAACTATTAATATGGGCACCAAGAGGGTCTCCTTACAGCTTGCACATATGAACCTTGCATGAACCCATAGCAACAAATTAGATGAAAAGCAGCAGACCGGGAGTCTGAAAAACAACAACATACTCTGTACAGCAGACCCGAGAAAATCCTCCAACTCTATTCTAGAACTAATCTTTAAACTCAGTTCATACCCTAAACTAACACAGTGAGAATGGGCCGGGGAGATTTCAAGCCCTTATACCAAGCATCATAAGTTCGTCCAATGCCCAGCTTCAAGGGGTGGGGGATGGTAATACTAGAGATCAGGAGGAGGGAGGAGGAGAAGAAAGGGCCTCTGGCATGGAGGCAATGGGACAGAGCTGAACGGGTCACCAAGGGAACCCCGACAGGGGTGCGTGCCCCATGGCTGCTCCACTGTGGGCCCTGCAGCTGCTCTGCTGTGGGCCCCGTGGCTGCTCTGCTGTGGGCCCTGCAGCTGCTCCGCTGTGGGCCCTGCTGAGGGCGCCCCATGGACTGGACCCGCCCGCACCCACAGCACGGTGATGGGATGGAGTCAGGCAGTCCACTGTGAGCATAGGTGCTTTTCCACCTCCGACCATGGCAGTTTGTATACACCCATGTATGCTATAGTATAGTCTGAGGTAGCTATATCTCTTCCCAAGGTGAGAGTCCAGGGGTATAGATAAACCCAGGAATACAGTTATTATCACAGGGAAGATGACTGATTGAGTGGTAGGGCAACGGAGATGAGGGAGGAGAAAATT
>PVLD010017395.1:0-36064 GCA_004027595.1 Dinomys branickii | reverse complement strand
TCTCATCCAAAATAAGCCAAACAATTACATGAAGCTGCTCAGAATATAACCTTAATTATGTCTACTTAATACTACACCATGTATTTTTGTCTCCTTATAATCATCACCGTTATCCGCTTTTCCCAAAGGTGGAGTTAAACTCGCCCAAATGGTAGAAATGGGATTCAAATCAGTATCATTTCTAAGTATGTAGTTCTGTCATTTACACATTAAAAATATTATTCATTTATTGGCAAGTGATGTAATTTGAGCCTTAAGAACTATGTATGTTCTCTAAGAGAGATTAGAGCTGCTTCTGATTTTGTTTTTTTTTTAAGAATTAAAATGTGTTATATACACTACAAATTCCCCATGATGAAGGTAATCATTATGTATGGTAAACATGTAGTATAAAAATAAAAAAATGAGATAAAGAACAAAGTTTTCCTAAGTTTATGCAAACATCCCACATTAATTTACTACCTCTACTAATTTAAAACTCTTGACCTACTTTATACCTCTATAAAAAAGGCTTCATTCAAAAACCATCTTTTAACTTTTGCATTCTGGGCTCAAGAGAAATGAGAACAATTTTACACTAATGATGGTTTATTTCCATTAGTAAATTTATATAAAGCTACACAATAAACTAGTTTTCTAACTCCAGAGAGGTGGCTTAGCTTTTACTCATAATATAAAAAATTTAGCTGACAAGCAAAAAGAGAATTTACTAAAAACTGTATTTATAATCTTAATAAGGGGCTGGGGATATATCTCAGTGGAATAAACGCTTGCCTAGCAAGCGCAGGGTCCTGAGTTCGATCCCCAGGACTGAAAAAAAAAATCTTAATAAGGAAATTAATATTTTAGTGAGTTTTTATTGTATATACAAAAGGTTGTGTGTGCGCCCTTTCACATGCAGTCAAATTTAATCCTAATGTCAAGTTACTACAATTTGCTGATCACATGTAAAATTAACGTACCTGCTTTGGGTTTTTCTCCTTCTACAAGGAATATGACCATATAAATACTATGTAGCTGCAATTCAAACCATATTATACTTTTGATAGCACTAAAAAAGTTTAAAATTTCATAGCACAAAATATGACTTTTATCTTTTAATTACATTTTAGTGTGTTACTAAAAATAGAACAAAACACTTATGACCTAAAATAAACCAGCAGGACATACATTACTAGTTATAGCCCCGAATAATACTGAGTAACTTATTTGTCTAATAAGTAATTATTTCACCTTAGCAAGTAAATTCTCTTATTCTGAGGCAGAAATGGTATATGGTTAGACTCTTTTCAAAAAACACAATTCATCAATACTATATTTAATATATAAAATATTGATGTGAAGCAATATTCAAATTGAAGACATAAAGTTCCTAATGCATAAACAAGTATTGATGTTTAGAACTATGATGTTTACAGCACCATTTCTGTTGCTATTACTGTATGTAACAGTAGCAAAACTCTAAAACCTTGCATACTTAATGCAAATGTTTAATTACTTCCTTAGTTCCAACAATCTTTTTAATTTCGGAAGTTCTAAAAGATTAACTATTAAATTGACTTAAATTCGTATGCAGCAAGGGATAGTCGAACCTAAGTGTGTCAGACTGTACCTTTAAATGCACGTCTGGCACAAGAATCGCTACATCCGAATAGTGATACACCTAAAAGCTCCTTCAGGATTTACTCACTTTAGGCAAAACCTACCTCAAATCACGGGATATTCAGTATTTTAAAGGGAATGTTTCCTATTCTAAAAATCTGAGGAAAAGGAAATAATTTTATTCACCAGTTGTTTTGGAGAAGCTTCCCACCCCCGTTCTTTAAAAAAGTGGCAACAATGACTTAATACATAAGCTATTTTCACCTGGTATAAGTTCTTTATTTTTTCTTGTTAATATGCATTTATATTTAAGAGCGTTTTAAAAAGCTACAGATTTGCTCAGGCGTTTAAAATTTTAAAATGCGACGGGGCTGCTGACGTGCTACACATTCTCCTTATAAGCGAGCTTTCACAATGGCTTCCAAATAATCTGATGCCAATTTTCAGATTTTAGTTTTGAAAAGAAAAACCTAGTAAAATAAAGACCCTAGAGCGAGATAATTTGTGGAAAATAAAATCAGCCTAACTCTATGAAGAATTTAATTTTTTACAATTACAGAATAACAATTTAGAATATTTCATAGCGATTATATTTGTCATGTATTTAAAAAACAGCGTGACTTTAAGATAATGCTTTCTATGGCTTAAAATAAAGCAAATGTTCAAAAACAGCAAGTCTTACCACTCATTTTGTTTTTACAGTAGCAGCAGGAACAAGAAAATCCAACAAGGAAACAGCGTAGTACACGTTAACAGCTTTAATTGGTGAACGGTTTCTTTCTTTCTTTCCTTTTTTTTTTTTTTTTTGGCTAAGCTGTAAGAGGAAAAGATCCTTTGACCGAGTCACGTGATCACTGTCACATGATCTCTAGTGACCGGGAAAGAAAAGGGAGGGGGAGGTAAACGCTCTTGCTTGCACTGTTTCTGATACAGAAAAATGATTTCTGCTGTTGCTGCCTCGCATCTGATGATCTTTTGCGTCTTCCTTATGAAACTCTCTAAAACTCACCAAAACATATCTTACCGGAATATGTATTTTATGTAAAGCTGTTCTCTTTTGTGTTCACTGTATTTTCGAACTTACCCACCCTGCTGCTCATTTTTACTTACAAGGTTTGGGATAAATTCAATATTTATTAATTAAAAAGACTTTGTCTAAAATGCCATTGTATAACTTAATCTTTTCTTCATCCTCAATCCTTAAGGACTTCCGTCCACAATACACAAAGAACTGTGTATACAGCAGCTTTACTGACATGCCCCTCAAGGCAGGATTAATGTTTCAGGCTGATAATTACCTTTCATACCTATTACAGGGCTGGGGATGTAGCTCAGTGGTAGAGCTGATTGCCTAGCATGTTGAGGGGATGCCTGGGGTTCAATTTCTCTGTACTGCTCCTGTGTGTGTGTGTGTGTGTGTGTGCGCGCGCGCACGCGCGTTTGCACACGCACTATTACTTTTACTATTGATTTTACTTTCTTTTTCTGATTTTTGTAAAAAAAGACAACCTCGACATTAATACAAAAACTAACTGAATTCACTCTCATATCCATGACATCCATGAAAATATGCTTAGGCTCATGTTCAGAGCTGTATATTCATGAAAAAGCAGGGGTGAGGAAGGAAACCAAGATTCGGTTACAAGGGGGGAAATGATGGTAACAACTCTTGGGAGGCCTTTTATAACGTTATGGTGCTGTGTATGTCCAGAGGAAGTTTATGAGCAGTGAACACAAACATAAGAGTAATCACCGTGATTTATTAACAAGTTGTACAGAAGAAAAAGTAGGTTTTGGTATCAAAAGACATTTTTATGATAGCCTCAATATTTATTAGCAAGGGAATTTACTGGTATTCTTTGAACCTCAGTTTTTTTCTATGAAAAAGTTAAAATAACCAATCTCATAGCATTGCTGTGAGAATCAAATCAGATAAATGTAAGCATGAAGTATACTTATTAGTACCGCTCAGAAAGTGACAACTATTGTACGTTGAAAGTATGGTGAATGTTTGTTTTTAAAGAGTAATTATGTAATATACAGCATGTGCTAGGCACCATTCAGAGTGCTTTGCTTGTGTAAATTCAATCTTCACAACTAAAACAGGTACCTCAGTTTATGAAACTGAGGTAGAGAATAAAGTAACTTGCAAAAGACACACAGTGAAGCAAACAGGGAGTAACTAATGGTAAGGCTGATTTAACCGTGTAAGCCATGTTCAAATATGGTGGTAAAATCTGGTTGGGGTAATCTGGGGAGCAGTAGGCCTCAGCAGACACTAGACTCCCCAGAAGACATAAGACAACAAAGGGCTATTGTTATAGGTGAGGAACGGTAATTGTTAACTTTCAAATTCCTACCAGAAGGCTGGGCTTTCCTGAAGAACAAGAAAGAGGAGAGTCTCCTGATTCTATCTGAACCTTGGTGATAAATGTTAAAACCTAGATTCTGTAAATCCAACCACGTCTCTCAACTTAAGCCTTTAAAGAAAAGCAAGCCTCTGCAGCCCACTTCCTCGCTTTGGCTCACTTTCACACAGAGCTGTAACTGCCCCCAACTCTACCTCATTGAACCCAAGGAGATGGGAGTCAGTAACTCCTTAAAATACATATAAAAATAATACAAAAATTCTGGCATTTAGATGGAAGACCCAATACAATACAATTCAAATATTTTCTAATTATGTAGCAAAGTAAAACATGCCAAACTATCTCATTGAAACAGCAAGACTTCTTCCTGTGATGAAAAGATTCTAAAAGTTTCTAGGAAGCAAGGGATATGACATAGAAAATGAATTACTTAAAGGCCAAACTTGTTCTGAAAGATAATTGAAGTGACTTAAGAGATACTTTTACCAACAAAACCCAAACCAACAAAAACACAACTTGAGGATGAATTAAATGGAAAAATAACATGGAAAAAAATATAAACAAGAAATGAGGCTGATCATATAATCTTACTAGAATTAGGCCATAAAAATACTGTGGTTGTGTGAGATGAAATGCTGTGGTTAAAATTACATACCAAGGAGCACAATAAAGCTAGTCCTTGTGCAGATCAAGTATGACACGCTCTACTATAAAGAATGACACCAATGCTTTGGCTTCCAAAAAATTGAAGCAGAAACAACACAACGCTGACTTTTGCCGTAGATAAAATTCAGTAAAGCAACAAGAAAAAGGTCTTACTCTAAGTAATGCACTCTTTAAAAGAGTTGCAAAATGAAGAGCTGAATCTGCTGATTTGTAGAAAGAAACTTAGCTATGAAATTAATTAAAAACTCATAGAGCTGACTTTGATTTTTTTCTGGCAATAAGCAAATAAGATCAGCTATTTATTAAAGGTGTGCTTAGGTTGCAATAATAAGTCTGGGTCATTTGCATATCAGAAAATTTAAGGAGCAGATCGGCTAGGCAAAGAATAGTTTTAGATTACTAAGATATAAAAGGACAGCAAGTGAAATATATTCCTTTTCTCCTCTTACCTTTCAAAGACTAACTCTGTGAGTACAAACCCAATCCTTGAGGTGGCACTAAGGAACAAGTTCTGAAGAAGTAATTTTAGTATGTGTAGTTCAGACCATCACTAATGCATGTTCAAAGAGTCAGGCAACTAAGGAGAGGCCAATACATGCTACTAAGGAAGTGCTTCACGGCAGGGAGCCTACTGCTGGGGTGACTGACAATGATACATGCAAATAATCTCTGGAAGATAAAGAGAATGAAGGATTAGAATACACAAATTTTGTCCTTGAGCACAAGTAAACTTTGTTTCTTGTCTTTTAAAATTTTTCTTATGTGCTCATCTATGGTTTTCTCCTTAATTTTCAGGAACCTTGGTCACTCACCATGCAGATCTGGCCATATAATTATTTACCATTTTTCTCCTTTACTTATAATAATGTATCAGTGTAACAAAAATTTTACTTTATATGATGTATACCAAAGAAAGCAAATGAGGATCATTCTAAAGCCAGATATATTTTGGATTAGGAGGGGAGGAAAGCTAGATGAAGGAGACTACATATTAACCAGAATAATGGTCAATACAGACAAGTTTGTGTTCTAATGTACTATGTCCCGAGCATTTGAATTTATGTGCCAATAGTTTGGAAACTAATTCTGGGACTTATTAACCAGGTTTTTATTAGGCCAACTAAAGACATTAAATTGAAAGAAGAAATTAAGGAGAAATACAAGGAAGTCTTTATATACTATCATATTACTTCACAAGGAGAGGATATTATAACTGCAAAAACAGTAGGAGGTATTTTACTTCAAAATTTTAAAAAAGGCTTTTAAGTTGAATAAATTTAGCATAAGAGCCAGAACAGTCAAAGAAAACCTAGGCAAGGCTGGGGGCATTGCAATACTCAACTTCAAATTACACTACAAAGGCATAGTAACAAAAACAGCACAGTAGTGGCACAAAAATATACATGTAGACCAATGGAATGTAACAGATGCAAGTAAACACAGCTATTTGACTGGACATTAGAACCAAAAATGTACACAAGAGAAAGCTTTTATAACAAACGGTGCTGGGAAAACTGGATATTCACTTGTATAAGATTGAAACTAGATCTTTATGACTCATCCTAAACAAAAACAAATTCAGATGAGATCAGGTATGTTCAGGGTGGTATGGCCATAGACTAAAATAAATTCAAAATGGATCAAGGACCTAGATATAAGACATAAAACTTTGAAATTGCTAAAAGAACCCATAGGGAAAACACTTGAAGCCACAGGCAAAAGCAAAACTTCCTGAACAGGATGCCAATAGCATGGGAAGTAACAGCTAGAATCAATAATATATCAAATTAGAAATTTCTGCACAGCAAAGGAAACCACCAACAGCAGGAAGAGTCAATCTATAAAATGAAAGAAAATATTTTCCAGCTCCTTTTCCAACGTAAGACTAATATCCAGAATATGTAAGTATAAAAAAAACCAAAAAACCAAACAGCCCAATCAATAAATGGCAAATGAAATGAACAGATACTTCTCAAAACAGGAAGTACAAATAACTAGGAAGATGGATTAAAAAATGGTCAACATCTTTAGTCATCAGGGAAATGCAAACTACACTGATACTCCATCTTACTCCAGTCAGAGTGGCAATCATTAAGAACACAAAATCAAACTGGTGAGGATTCAGGGAAAAGGAAACCTTCACTATCAGTGTGAATGTAAATCAAATTAGCACAGCCAGTAAGGAAATCAGTATGAATTTCCTAAAAAACTAAAAACAGAACTGCCATTTGATCCAGCTATTTCACTCTTTAGGATATACCTGAAAGAATTAAAGTCAGCATACTACAAGGGTACCTCCACACTTAAGTTTATTTTGGCACAATTCACAATAGTCAAGATATGGAACTAGCCTAGATGCCTACTGACAAATACATAGGCATAGAGAGGAAAATTTTGTTATCTGAAGGAAAATGAATTTGGAGATCAATTTTATCTATCACAAGAGTCAGCGTTGTGTTGTTTCCGTTGTGTTGTTTCTGTTTTAGTTTTTTGGAAGCCAAAAATAAGCTAGACTCATGCAACTATCACCTGTTCTTCCTAATATCATACATGGAATCTGAAAAAGATGGTAAGAAAGTAGAGGAAGACTACTGTTAGATAAGAGGATGGGAATAAAGAGGGCTATAGGGCAGGTAATGGCAGGGTGGATATGGAACCACCCAAAATGTGAAGATGGGTGGAAGGAGGGTGAGGCAAGGGGGCGATAAGGTGGTGAACATAATTAACTTATGCTACGTGCATGTACAAACTTCCCAAAATTAAACCAAATAATCTCTAACCCACATGCACTAATGAAAAAGTGATAAATCTGAGACAAATGTTAAACCAGTTAGATACCAAGGGAAAAGTCATAAACCAGGACCACCTCAGCCAAACTTGGATACAAAGTTACCTCATTTATTAATAGGGGATACTTATTTATCAAGGCTTGGAACATCTGGCAATATTTATTTGCACAAGGCAGGCAATCAGCACAGAGCTCTAACCTAGGAATTTCCAAATTGGTGATTAGGACTTGGGAAAAGAGTAAGGCAGGAAGTTAAAAAAGAGAGAAAAGATTAAGACCATTTATGCTTAGATGTTTAGGGGATTTTCTTTTCTTTAGAAACTAATCACTCCTTTTAAAATTTGCATAAAGTAGAATACATACACTAGTTGCCTAAATATATTCAGAATTATGGACAATTTCATTTATCTATGTACAGGTAATTAAAAATGTTTATAATTATATTTTAGATGTATTAGTGACAACCAGGCATGGTGGCTGGCACAAGCCTGTAATCACAGCACTTGAAAGGCTAAGGCAGGAGGACAGCCATGCAGTTTGAGGCCAGCCTGGGCTACATAAGCACGTTCAAGGCCAGTCTGAACTACACAGCAAGACCCTGTCTCAAAAACTAGATGTATTAGTTATAAAAACATTAAATTTGATAACTATATTACAATAAGAATCTGCTGTTAGCACTGAATGGAACTGCATATAAATAGAAAACCTGAAGAGATATGTTTATCAAGCAGCTGTTTCTGAACAAGAAGTTACTTTTAGTGCTTTTGTTGGAAATCTACAGAGGCTACGATATCAATGTGCATAGATGCAGCAGGTTTTGAATATTACTATGTATAGTACCAATCTAATGTGAAGCATGATGAATCATTCTTTGTTATTCTAGTAGGAAATAGTATTTGGGATTTACTGCAGCACATTAGGTTAACTATGTCTCAATAACTGAACACCCACATGCTGATATCACACAGCAGTGATATGAATCAATGATGCAAATCCTGTCAGCATCAAACATTAAGGTCACACAGCTAAAAGAAAAGCACACAAGTGATAGGACAGACCAGTCAGCCACCATGAGGGCTACATTGTCAGTATTGCCAATGCCAAAAGGGTTCTAATATTTTGTTTTTAGCCAAGGCTTTTACCTTTAATTACAGCTTTCCCACATAACAGACTATATGTAAGATTTTTCACAGCTTCTATGAAAGCTATGGACCTTTAAAAACACACCTTAGGGGCTGGGGATATGGCTCAGTGGCACAGTGCTTGCCTGGTAAGTGCAAGGTCCTGAGTTTGATTTCCAGTACCCCCTCCCCCGCCAAAAGAAAAAAAGAAAAAGAAAACAACCCCTCGAAACTGCAACTTCCTTATTGGGGTCAGAGATATAGCTCAGTGGTACAGTGCCTGCCTGGCAAGCGTGAGGTCCTGAGTTTGATTCCCAGTACCAAAAATAACCCCATAAAATGCCAAGTCTTAGGGGTCTACCTGCCAAATGAGTTAGGAAAATGGGCTCTTGAGCTAGGTTCTTTAGATAATGTGCAGAATGTCACCATTTATTAAGCATTTTATACAGTAACGTGTTGTGCTTGACAAGTAACATTTAGATTCAGATTTGGAGCACTACGGCAAGACCTGATAACTTACTGCAACACCAGGGCTTTTTTCTCACTATCGTCTCTCTAGAGACTTTATTAATATCTTTGGATACCAAAATATTAAAGTTTTACATGGTTACAGCTGAATTACAGAAGATACGTTATTTTGAGTGAGAATTATCGGTTTTAAAATATGTTCTCCCCAAGTTAAACACACCCACAGACAGAAATCCCTTCTACTACCTCTGGAGGCTGGCCATGCAATGATCACACCACTCTGCAGGCTCTGCTGAAAGAAACTACGGCTGTATACTTAAAGCATCCTTCCCTTAAATTAATGTTCTCTTCAAAGCCATCACTTTGTGGAAGAACTGGAAAACCAAAGGGAGATGAAAGCTAGAGGTATCTAGTAACTATCTGTTCTACCATGATTAATCTGATAGTCTAATGTGAAAACACATAAAGGACCCTTTGTTATACCCCCTGGCACTTGCTTTAGTATTATTTAAGAAAAAAATTGCAAAAGAAAAAATTGTAGTTTTAGGGGTGTGACTCAGTGATAGAGGGTTTGTTTAGCATGTGGGAGTCCAGGAGTTTTATTTCTAGCAAAACCAATCAATCAAGTAGACAGACTCATCCTAAAACTTTATTTATTTATTTTTACTGCTCATCGTCTGTTATGCTTTAGATGTAAAGTGTCTCCTAAAGGTCTCATGTGTTCAGAGGCGGGGCTTTGGAAAGGTGACTGGATCACAGGGGTGCTATACTTATCAAACTAATCCACTGATGAGTGCGTAGCTGAATATTCTTTTAGAGGTACTCACAGGGCATGAGCCTGGCTTCTCCTTTCTCTCTGCCTCCTGGCTGCCACAGAGTGAGCAAGTGTCCATGCCCTTTTACCATGTTGCTTCTGTCTTGGAACCAAACGTGGACTGAAACCACCAAAAGTGTGAGCAAAATGAATTTTTCCTTCTCTAAGTTCCATGTGTTGAGTTTTTTATCCCAGCAACAGGAAAGCTAACATAGTATCTAAAAGAAATACATTTAAAACTTGCTGAGACAGTTGCTTAATGGTTCTTTCTCAGGAATGATCTTTAAATTTGGATTTTCCACAGTAGAAACCACATATTTCACAGATGGTAAAGACACTACTGTAGTTTTTTGCTATGTATTAGTGTACTTTTATCAGGAGTAGAATGAGTTTTCTCAATCATGATTTAATATGTTTTGATCATCTGTTGTACTTCTATTATATCCTACTCATTCTAACTTCTTCAGGAATGTCCCTACCAGCTAACATTGCCTGAAAATGGAAAAAAGTACACTGAAAACTCACTGCTGATGGTATGCTAAACACAGAAAAGGAAAAAAATGCCCACAAAAATGAAGAGAGGAATAGGAGCCTTATATTCCTTTCATTCTCTTTACGTTCAAACATTATCAGACTGGGAAGCAGAGCCTATGTGGATTACATATGACCAGATTACACAGAGAAAGATGAGGGCACAGCGCTTTTTCCACGTTCTTTGGTTGTGGCTATGAAATGCTTTGGAGACATTTGATCAGAAGCTTTCCTTGACAACCTGGTTCCCCAGCTATGTAGTTTCCCTCCCAAAGGCAACCATTTGTAGTTTCTTATAAACCCTTTTACAGACAGTCTATCAGCACAAAGGCATTAGATGTACATTCTTTAAAACACACAAACTGTCCTGTACCTTAATATATTTTAGAGACAGTTCACTACTGGTGCATGCAAAGATGTTTCAATATCTTAAGAGCTCCATTATATTCTCTAAAAATGTACTACAATTTATTTAGTGATTCTCCCGTTAATAGACATTGATTATTTTCAATCTTTGGTTATTACAACAATGTTGCAATGAGTATCATCACACAATTCACATGAGTGTATCTGCAGGGTAAATTACTAGAATGGAATTGCTGTGTCAGTGAACGTAGTTTTGCTATGACTAAATCCCCTCAGCATTTGTACTAATATATATTCTCACCAACACATTCTCATCAGTAATCACCAAACTTTTTGATATGTAGTAACCTGAAAGATGAAAACAATAACTCACTGTTGTTCAGTTTTCATTTTCTTTTGAGTAAGGCTGAATATTCCTATATTTAAAAGCCATTTATTTTTTCTTTCTTGATCTGTCTGTTCCTTGGCCTTCTGTACTGGATTTGCAGTTTAAAAAGGTAACTCTTTTGCAAATATTTCTCCTATGTTTTTGTCTTTTACTTTTCTTAATGCTGTTTCCCTTCTCTCCCTAGACTGATGACCACACACACACACACACACACACACACACACACACACAAGAACTTACTTTATTCTTGGATGCTAAGAATAGTGACAAGTATCAAAATACTAAAAGAAGCTGAAACAAGAGAATTTGCTCAAGGATTGGCTTCCTAAAAACATGTTCTGTAAAATTTGGTTTCAAAGTGTGCTTCTAAAAAGTTTCATTTTGCAGAGTTTGGAACACGCTACAAAGGTCAAGTACTTCTTGAAAATGCATAATGAGTATTAGCATATAAAAGGCATTTGTAAGGCCTAGAGCAAATAAATTTTTTTTCCTTAATACCCCAACATACTGCCCTTTCCCTTCCTATAGTATCTATTAACATCTCACAGTAGCTGTGGTACTGCTCTAGCTTTAGTGAACTAGATAAAGGAGGACTGCACATGTCCCTGGATGTAATCTTATGAGGTATGATTGAAATATATGGTGAATGTTAAATTTAAAAAAATTACTGCAGTAAAAGACACAGTGCTATTAGTTCCCCTTGAAGTACGCCCCCTTACCTCCACCATACCTGTCACTCTTGTCACGTTCTGAGCTGACTCTGGATGTCCCATTACATGTCTTCAGGAGGTATGATCAAGAACACAGTGAGTGCCACTTCCCAGTGCTGCCGAGTGGAAACGTAGCCCGTGAGACCATCACGGCGCTTCCTCACCTGCCTCATTAGACAGATCCAACGCTGTCTGACTTCTGAGTCTTCCCCATAGGCAAAATGCCTAGGAAAGTAAACTCTTTGAATCTATTAGGGACACAGAGGCAGCCACTGATGCACATCTAGACATGAAGAAGGGCTCCAGAACTGATTCACAAAATGGCAGCAACAATGGAGTAAGTATTTTGAGGGTGATTAAAGGCAATGTGTCTTTTTCTACAATAAAATTTAAAAAATTTTAAACATTCACCAAGCCAGGAATGGTGGTGCCCACCTGTAATCCCAGCATTTAGGAGGCTGAGATAGGAGGATTGCCAAGAGTTTCAGGCTAGTCTGATCTATATAGTGAGTTCTGACAGCCTGAACTACATAATGAAACTTTATCTCAAAAAATTTTTATTTAAAAACAATTCATATGTTGATAATACCTAGTATTTCTTCCTCTTTTCTTACTCATCCCTTAAATGTATGTCTCTTGACTCCCAACTTCAATCTTCTTTTTCTTATTATTCTACATTCTTTTCCTGAGCACATTAAAATCTCATGGCTTCAAATTAAATATTGAGAAATTTGTTTTCCCATTTCAAGCCTTTCTTATGAACAAAGGCAATAAAGTAAAAAGGTATTCTGAACAGTCTCTTTAGAAATAAATTACCAATTTACCCTCTCCTGAACAAACCTGACCCTTTCCTCCTATGTATTCTATAGCACAGTAAAAGGCACCTCTGTTTCTCTCTGCTGGAATGACTGTGGAATTTATAAATCTCTGTTTTACCTCACTCTGCACACTGAGACCCCGGATCTGATCCTTTTTGGTTACCTCCTTGTTTAAAATCATTCAGTGATTCCCTGTTCCTTTCCAGATAAAATGTGCAATCTTACTTTTTAAAATTTAAATTAAAAAAAGATTGGTGCTGGGGATTGAACCCAGGGCATCACACTAGTCATGCTCTCTACCACTAAGCTGTACCACCAGCCCCAAACAAAAACCTTTAGCATAGAATATAAAGTTGCCTTAGCACAGCCTGTGTGTCCATCTGCAGTTTAATTCTCAGCCTGCCCCACACACTTGGTTCTCCTCCAACCAACCTCTAATGATACTTTCAGTCTCTGTGTGCACCAACCTTTCCATATGTATAGTCTTTTCTAAGACTATATATATATATATATATATATATATATATATATATATATATATATATATATATAGTCTTTTCTTGAGACAGGGTCTCACTACGCACTTCAGGTTGGGCCTGAGCTCACTTTGAAGCCCAGGCTGGTCTCAAACTTGCAAGAACCCTCCTGCCTCAGCCTCCCCAGTGCTGGGATAACAGGGATATACCACCACATCCAGCTTTGGACATGCATTCTTTCTGCCTCACAGGTTCCTATTTTTCCCCCTTTTAGCTAACTCCTGCCTCCTAAATTTACCTGGGCACATGCAATTCCACTATAGTATTTTGTCATTACCCCTCTTTTAGTTATGGGTTACTTGCCTATCTTCCCTAGTAAGTTGTGAAGCAGAGCCTTTGACTTTCAAGTAGCTGTGAAAAATGGGATATCCTTTAAGACAGGAAAGAAGATTTCAGGCAGATTTTTATTTCCAGGGGGAAAAGCATGCATTTAGTGACAGTGTGTTATGTATCGTGGGAACACACACAGTGTCTGTGCAGGGGAAACTGGTAAAATTCTAACACATTAAGACTAAAAATGTTAAACTGGGAATGGTGGTGCATGCCTGTAATCCTAGCACTCGGGAGGCTGAGGCAGGATTGT
This sequence comes from Dinomys branickii, assembly GCA_004027595.1. Taxonomy (NCBI): domain Eukaryota; kingdom Metazoa; phylum Chordata; class Mammalia; order Rodentia; family Dinomyidae; genus Dinomys; species Dinomys branickii. The sequence continues at coordinate 22,304 of PVLD010017395.1, read as the reverse complement.
TGTGGGTTTGAGGCTAGCCTGGGCTACAAAATGAGCTTGAGGTCAGCCTGAACTGCATAGCGAGACGCTGTCTCAAAAAGACAGAAACAACAACAAAAAAGACTAAAAATGTTAAAATATTGAAATAAGATGTATTTCACTGTTAATAATAAAGAGGTTTTCCAAAAATGTTTAGGGATTTATATTATACAAAGAAACAGAAGGGGACACCATAGACAGAGAACTCTATTAAACTACAAAGGATGAAAACTACTGATTAAAATTTAACTCTCTAAAAATGAATAGATATCTTTAAGTAGTAATATTATGTAAGTTTGGGGTAAGAGGGTCGTCCTATGTTAACATTTTAACTCTCCAGAATTACTTAACCTCTAGAGTCACAGGAAAAAGAAAACAGACCTGCAAGGAAATCCCCTCCTGCCACCATTACTAAATTGTGACTCTTACTAGTGGCATGTTTAGAGGTGTCTTAATGTAACACCATAGAAGCAGTAAGGAATGCAAGTCATCTTTCTGTAGATATAGGAAAGGATTTTTGAGGAATGAAATTATACCTCATATATTTTGCCATGAAAAAAAAACGGAGATACTGTAGATGAAGTCCTGGGTAAGTCTGGGAAAAAAAATGATTTTTTGATCTATCTATCCACATAGGTACTAAAAATTCCATCCAACGTGTTGTACAAAAACAAGAATTAGGAAAGAGCTTTTTTGTTTCCTGGGACATTTGTCTGCAGATGGTAGAAGGGTATGTAAAACACAGTACATAGAGTCATGGTAGTTTCTTTACAACTTTGTATAAATATTCTCTGAATATCCTAGTCTTATCTCAGTCATGCTTTTGTGAAGAAATAGGTGTATGGCTGAGCTAGAATGCTTAATTAGTAATTCATGGAATCAAAACACATAGTAGCACTTACAATAACCCTACATTAAGGAAAGCCTCTCTATTTGTGATCCATTGCCCGTTATCACAAGATTTCTCTACTGAAGTTATTGTCAGTGTCTGGTTTTTGCTTTTAATAAGGAAGGTGATCTTTTTAGATATTCTTTTATAGGTTTAGGAAAATACACATAAAGTACAAAGTAGGTTTGTAGTAAATACTGGTTTTTCTTTCAGCATCAGTTCACAGAATGATTTGGTGAAAGGGAAAAAATCCAAAGTACAGAATGTATAAATACAGGCTGGCATTTACTGATCCTTTCTGGATCAATAACATCTTCAATGTCTAAAGATTCCTTGCCTTGTTTTTTTTTTTTTTTTGAAGTATGCCCTTCTCTGTATCAGAATTCAACTAGTTCCACATTGTAATACTAAATTCAAAAATTTCTTTTTTTTCCTACCCCCTTGATTTTTAGAAAATTAAAAGACTGTTATATACTTAAAGGTTTGGTAAGTTTCTTTTTTTCTTAGTTTTTCTAGTTTAAAAGCCTACTTATTTGTACCAGAACTGCCATATGGGCCACCGTTTTTCTGAATGATCTCAGGGTCTCAATTTTAAAGGAAAAAGAAACTAAATGCTTTATAGAAAGTATAAAGAAAAAACCTTGAATCATACCTGCCATCATTTAAAGGAAATATGCTCAAATTATTTTCTATACATCTGTATAATTACTTTTAAACTCATAGAAAGTTAATTTCTTTTTCTTTCTTTTTTCTATCTTTTCTCTCTCTTTCTTTGTGGCACTAAAGATCAAATTCAGGGCCTCATATATGGTAGGCAAGTGCTCTGTCATTGAGCTATAACCTGGTCCCTTGTTGACATCCTTAATAATGTATAATAAAATAAGTGGTACTGATTAAATAAAAACTCTAACAAAACTTCTTTTTAATCTTCCATTTCTGAGAGAAAGAATTAGAGGACTGGACACATCTGAGGACACTAGTGTCCTCCAGGAAGTACGTACTAACCCACTGTCCTGGTTTGAGTACTCCTGCTCTAACGCACCAGAGCTCCCTTCCTGTGCTTTATCAAGCACATCACCTCTCATTTCACTGAGTTCCTTAAATCTCTGTCTTCCTCAGGAGACTGTAAGTTCATGGAGGGCAGGGATAGAGTCTATGTTGCTCATCACAGTGTTTTGATATAGTGATTGCATATAAGTTAATAATATTTTAATTAAATAAAAGAATGGATTTAAAAAGCAATCTCTAGGCAATATTTGAATCTAGATTTAGCAATTCATTCAACTTAGTCTTCTATATAATCTACAACTACAGTACAATACAATCCGTATTGGTACTTATGATTGAAAGCCCTGCATAAGACTTTAAATTACTTTCACTATATTCTGCTTATCATAGCTGAATTTAAGTATCATTCTGTATACATTTTGGGCAAAATGAGTTAGAAAAACTGTCTAGGTTTCAATTAATCAGAAAGATATTTTGTGCATTTAGTCTTTAATAGACTAAAAAACCTTTCTATTTTGTACAACCTTAGCTTCATTTTCTAAGTACTTCCTCACCTGGCTCTAATATTTCTAGCTTAGTCCCAGAAATCTCCTCCTCCAGATATTCTAGGCCTAGAACAGTAATGATGAGCCTTTTAGAGATACAAATACCCTGCTACAGCACGCGAGCCACAGGTTAACAGTATTTATTACAGAGATCCACTTCATATCTTTGTTCATGCTGCTCCTTGTTAGAAGAATCACTCAAAATCGTGCACATGTAAACATATGAGTGTACAAACACAAGCATATTGGGTTTTTATGCATCCGGAAATAGAACTCAGGATTTTGTGCTTGCCAGGCAAGCATTGTGCTGCTGAGTTATATCCCCAGACCTGAATCCTTCTAATCCTTCAAAGGCCCATACTATTTACATCTATCTTGAGAATCTTATTGACCGCCCTTATGATTAAAAAAGGACCCTTAACTTCCTGTAGTACACACTGTCTGGCCCTTACATCGAAGGAGGCACACGTTAGCAGTTTATACAGTTGTTTGTTTTTTCGGGGGCACCTATAGTTTATCTATAATGATATTGTGTGTTCAGTGTTTGCCAGGATTATGCTATGTCCATTGCATTAGTCTCATTTAATATTACAAGAGTGAGGCAAATAAGATTTATAAAAGTCTCATAGCTAGATACTAGTGAATCTGGAATTTAAATGAAGGGCTTTTATATTTCTAAAAATAATTTTTACCTACATCAAGGCATCTTAAAATCAGTTGGACAGTTTACACTCACATCAGCCTATCTTAAGAGAGTACGGTACAAAATCATGACATAACAGCGGTCTATTCTTTGTCTGCTGCAATTTTTCTCCTCTCCAGGTACCTATAACTACCCTATGTGTATAGAAACTCAGTAAATGTTTATTATTTTTGGAATATAACAATAGAGTTGCCTTCATTTCAGCATTTAGTCATTTCTAATTGCAAAGACAGTGACTTAAAAGATTCTCAAGTAATGGGAAAAGTGGGGAAGGAATGACCAACTTAATGAGCATGTGTGAAACTAGCTAACAGTTATTAAAAAACAATGTATCAGTTACTGCTGTATGCACTGTTCATGTAATTAATCTATTTAATCCTCCCCAACAACCCTGTGAGGCACTACTTTTTTCATTTCATGTACAAGGAAGTTGAGATACAGGTTAATAACTTGCCCAGAGTTACTAGTTGCTGGAGCTGGGGATATAGCTCAGTGGAATAAGCGCCTGCCTAGCAAGCGCAGGGTCCTGAGTTCAACCCCCAGTACCGTCAAAAAAAAAAAAAAAGAGTTGCTAAGTGGTTCAGTTGGGACCTGATTAAAGCAGTCTAGCTATAGATTACACATTTTAAACATTACTTTGCAGACATTTCTCAAACATAAATAACCTAAGATGTTGCTTTACTTGGAACTTAATAATGGCTAGTTCCTTCCAACTATGTCCTTTCTTCCTGAAATAGTTCAACATATGCGCTGCAAAGCCATTCAATACCATATACTGGAAAGTTGAGTGTCTTATTTTTATAGGGCTGAAACCAATTACCTCTAAGTTAAGAACCCTATTCACAAATTCATCTCTGAACCCCAAGATCACTTGGTTAACTACGCTATAGCCAATAAGAATGTGAGAATGACCTGGGTACTCTCTAGGGTGTCTTTGTAAAGAAAAAAGACCACATATATATATGCAAATATGCATATATACATATATATATATATATATATATATATATATATATATATACATGCAATCACCATCACTATATATATATATATCTCCTTTTCATTCTGTTTGGGAAACAGAAATCTTGGATTATGTAGAAAATGGTAATCTCCTAAGATGTGGCAGACCAAGACAGAAGCAAAGTGAGTAACCTGTATGACCTATAGAGCAGAAAAGCTATACTAGCACTAGTGCCTACCTTTGAACTATAATGTGTGTGAGAAAAAAAGTTCATGTTATTTGTTTTAATAATTTATTGTTATATAACAATTACCACAAACTTAGTGGCTACAAAAAAATAACCATTTGTTAGTTAATAGTTGTACAGTTCAGCTGGCCTGCTTTCTCTGGTCAGGGTCTTGGAACGCAGAAATTAAAATGTCAGGTTGGAGTCCCATTTGGAAGTTGGAGGCTGTTCCAAAGTCATGTAGTTGTGTAAGAATTCAGTCTTGCAATTATAGAACTGAGGCCAACATTTCCTTGCTAGCTGTTAGCTATGGGCCACAATCAGCTCCCAGAGCCCAGACAATCTGTGAAACCAGCAGGAAAACCTTCATTTGTTGCAGTCCCTCCCAGGCCTCAAAATCTTTTGCTTCCAGCAGAGCCCTATCTTTTTCAGACGCTCACTTCATTATGAAAGGGTTACTCCAGACAATCTCTCTTAAAATCCAACTGTATCATGTTATATAGCCCAAATATGTAAGTAAAATTCATCACATTCATAGCCCTGAAGATGATGCAGAGTGTATACAAAAGGGCAAATAATCTTGGGGGCCATCTCAGAATTCTTCTTACTCCAGTATTTAAACTCTGGCTTCTGGTCTCTGTCACATTTCTTTCTTTTCTTTCTTTGAATTGTGCTAAAATATATGTATGATTTATCAGTTCAGTATCAAGTATATTTGTGCAATCACCATCACTATCTATCTCCACAACTAAAACTGACCCATTAAATAAAAACTCCCCATTCATACTTTCCTCCTGCTCTTAGCGAACACCACTGTACATTCTCTTTGTTTGACTACTCTTAGTACCTCAGATAGGTGGAGTCAATAACATTTGCTCTTTTGTAGTTCACTTATTTCACTTAAATGCTACATACTTTTGGACCTAAATCTTAATATCCATCAAAAAAGACTGAGGAGTTGCCAGTGCAGTAGGGCAAAAGAACAAAATATATAAAATGTAAAAGAAAAGTCAATAGAATCCTGTTTCAACAAGGGGGGAATAACACATCGGGTCAAATAACTTTTCTTCTACCAAAAACACAGAAGATTCCCAAATTTCAATTACTTAGTATGTAACAACTAATTGTACATAAAAATAACTTCGTGGATGGTAATTTAATTAAAAAAAAACAAGCAAACCCTTCAAAGATACTTTATCATTTTCTTTTATTTAAAGAGTTTTTTAACAGCTGCTTAGTGTTATATATTCAAAAGGCAACTTTTAAAAGATAGACAAATGTCCCTTGAAATGTAATTCCTAAGAATTAGCAGTATAAATTCTGCTTCAAAAAGAGAATTTCCAACTACTTTTCTCAGTTTAAAATTCATTTTTCCTTTCTTTTTTGCCTTTAAAGTTTTTTTTTTTTAATATAGTTAGACCAATTTTGCATGCTTACATCTGGCAATCTGAGCAATTTATGTGATAACAACAATGTGCAGTATAACAACTATTGGTGAATTCCTACAATCCTGCCTAGTGAAACTATGTATTGTTGCTAATGTTCTTTTAAATCATTATTTCTTATTCCCTTTAATGACTTGATCAATCTTCTATTCTTACATCTGGTAATCTGAGCAACTTCGTTGAAGATAACAATATGTAACATAACAAGCACTGTTAATCCCTAGCATTTGGTTTGAAATTCCATACCATCTTTAATGTCCTTGCTTTGTTTTGTTTGTACTTTGCTATTGTTTTTCTTTGTACTATTTTCCTTAAAATAAAAATTTTTTAAAAAATGACCTAATCTCTGAATTTTTGCCCATTCTATCTGCTCCCTATCCTTATTTCCCACTTATTATCTAACCTTTAATAAGTGGCTTCATTCTTAAAAGGGAAATTAGTGTCATGAAAACGGAGCTGCATTTTATAGTCACATTTCTGCCTAATTATTAAAGTAGTATTTTTTTTAAAAAGAATGATTATGAAAAAGAAAAAACGAAACAAATATTTTTGTGAGGCCAGTTCAGAAAAAGGCTTACTCCCTGGTATGTCCATTTCAGTCACTTACCAATATAAACAGTGCTAGAATGCAAGAGTTTACAAACATTTACAGAAAAGCTAATGTAAGCTCTTGAACACATTCATATTTCTGGGTCTTAACTTCCTTTTGCCATCATTTACTAAAAATATTTTAATCAAAATTTTCTGATTTATTTTACCTAGCTTAGACTTACTTAAACTACCTTAGAGTTTCTACTTCTAAGGCAAAATTTTAATATTTTATTCACTATGAAGATAAAGAATTGATGATTACAGGCCAATTGCATTTGTCTATAGTTTCCTTTCAACAGAAATATTACAACTTTCTTTTAACTAAGTCATATACAACATAGTTTCTCTTGGAAAGTAACATTTAGTAGCTTAGAAGGACAACCTGGGACTGTTACTGGATGTACTCAGGATGAGTCATAACGATTTTAAACGGAAATGGGCTGAATTTAAGAAAGGATGATCTGTTATGATTCATTTTCACAAATAAGACTCATTAAAGTTTCGAAACTACTATTTTGAGCCATTCTAATGGAATTTTTCATCTAAGAAGGGGAATTTTAAAGGGCAAAAATTTAAGTACAACAGTGATTTTTACCAGTCTGAAAAGTTACCTAAATTTTAAGGCCTTTTCTAAGGACAGTTAAGATTTTCCAACAAATGTATAAAGGATACAACTTCACTGTTTATTTTATTAATTATAAAAATGTTAATAATACCTACTCATGTAGAAATGAGAATCGATTACATTCTGTTTTATGCAGTACAATTTGAGGAGAACTTAAAAATTTTTAGTTTAGTCAGATTCATAGTAATGGAAAGTCAGTGGTCAAAAAACTGGTTTTTGCAAAAAAAAATCTTCAGAATACAGATGTCTCTTATTAAAATACATTTAAAGTATGGTACAATCAGCACAGTTATAAATAAAAATTTGAGGGCTGGTGGGAACTTAGAATCTGATTTACACTGGCCCATCTCATTTCACATATGTGCAAAACAATGCCCAGAATTTAAGTAATCTATCCAATATTATATAGTTATAGTATTTTAAGCTCATGAAGAACTTTAAAAGGCATCAACTTCAACCATTCACTCAAAAAAAAAAACCTGAATGTCTCCTACAGTAGCATCATCAGGTGAAGAAGCAGCATATACATTAACACCTACAAAGACAGATAGTAAACTCCCTACTCTTAATTCACCTTGATAGCTCTGTTATTATAAAGTTTATCCTCATGCTGAACTACAATCTGTTCTTTTCCCTATAATTCCCACTTGTTGGTTCTAGAACACAGGTCAGTCAACTTACTCCCAGACTTATGCTTTTAACAACACACCACTAACTCATTCACATATTCTGTTATTTCTTTAATGGCGTGAACTTAGAAAAGCTACATATATATTTTAGGCTTCTAGTTATGGTAACTGTGGCAAAAAGTTGTGAGCACTTTACACAACAGATACTTAACTGCTGATAAACTTCAGAGGTGTGTTTCACATCAAAGCCCTGCTATCCCTAACAAGGGTCATGCACTAGTGTCTTAGGGGTTGACTTCTAGGGATCTACTAGAAGTCCTACTTGCACAATAACTCTCCATTTCTTTCCCTCCTTTTACAAAAACGACCTGGGAGAAGAGGGCTTTAATTAGGTCTTTTGGGCATCAGGATGCAGACTAGAACACAACAGATTGCTAAGACTAGAAGTTTCTGCATGGGGAAATAACTCACTCTGAGGAAACAGAGTTGACATTAATGGGCTACAGGGCTTATAAGCATTAACCAAAATACTGTATTACAAACTCAGATGGCTCTGTGTAAGGGTCATCTTAAAAAATGCTTTCTAAAGGGGACTGTAAATTCAAAAGTATTGACTTAATTGTGGGGAAGGAGAATGGTTAAGTGGTTACACTCATGATTCTAGAACATACACAAAGAGAGAAAATAGGACAGACCTTCTTTTCCCTTCCCAAATCACTGTCCTGGCAGAGAAAGTCAGGTTCAGGTACTGGAAGGGACAGGAGAAAGCAGAACGCACAGATGAATAGCAGTAGCTGTGAACACAATGAAACTGGGAACAGAAGTTGACAATAACTACCAGAGGAGCAACAGCGCCAACTACTTCTTTAATAAAGGGACAACAGAAGGGCCAGACTCCCACGGGCAGAGCAGAAGCCATACAACAGCAGCAATGACAAGAACACATCAACAGATGCTGATAAGCACGTTGAGCTACTTGGAAACAAAAGGGAAAGCAACAGGACTTAGGTGGATCTCAATGTCATTCTCACTTTGGTAAGTGAAAGGGCTCACGGTCAACATACTCTGGGGCTGTAAATCATGTTCTTGGATTCTCTAAGTAAAGTGATGCATGAGAAAACAAAGGTGATACCTCCCAACAAACTTGAATTCACCTTGACACATTTTCCATATGTAAGAGTCAAATCATAAAATAAGCAGAAATCCAGGATTTTTGGTTAAGCAGTCAATATCTAGGTGATATCTATAGCTCACTATTTACATACTTAAATTAAGGTTTCCATAACTGTACAATCTTAACTAGTACTCATGTTTAAGATTTTGAGGCACTAAAATATCCCAAAGTGTAAAAGTCTGTTTTTGGTATATGGTAGTTGGCAAAGCAAACAAATATGCCAGTATACTTAAAATATTTTAGCAGTTCATTTTAACTTATCAACAGAATGCCTGCTAAACAAAAGGCATTATTTTAGTATATGACCTGAGATGAAAAGAGACAATTTCTATTGTTAAGGAAACAAAATGAGAAGTAGTATTTTGTGAACACTTTAAATAAGGTTTTATGTACAAACATAAAGACAACGTAATTGTTCCTGCCCCTCAAGATTTAGTGAGAATTTCTTTCCCAAGTATTTGTTTCATGAGTAATTGATGTTAGTAAATTAACTAGCTGGCGTTCTGTTTATAGGCCTATTCTGAACCATAACCATTAGCTCAATTACTTTATGAAATGTGACGGTGCCCAGGTACACTTACTAAATTTAGGACTTGCATATAAAGTACTCATTCGCAGAATGAGAGCTCAGTTTAATTCACAGATTATTCAGGAGAATATTTAGTTAGAATGAACATTGGAATTCACCTAATCAAACTTCTCTTTCTAAGCAGGAACTGCTTTATGGTATCATCAAACCAGTGCATGAATACACATAATGGCAAGACTCAGGTATAATAACAGCTCTATTTGTGTATAGTCATAACTGTTGTACAGTTCTTCCCTGGGTAAAAGTCTGCTACCTTATTTTCTTATCTGTTGGTTTAAATGCTACCCCAAAGGGGTACAGAGAACACTGTCTCCAAGTCACTGTTCTCTTTTGTAGGTTAAACATCCTTCACATACTTCTAGTCTTTTACATGAATGACTTCAGGACTCTATGTTCTCCTGGCTATCTCCCTTGGGACAACTTCGGTTGGTCAATACTTTTAAAATATTAAGAAAATACCATCTAACTTGCATATACCATGCACGTGCACTGAACTTATATTTCTATTTTTGCACGTCAAGGTATCATTCCTCTCCTTTTTAAAAAGTATTATTTATTTATTTATTTATTTATTTATTTTAAAGACAAAAGAATGTAGACATATAAACCAGAATAACACAAAAACAATACAGGAAATACAAAATTACAGAGAAGATAGTGGGGAATTAGCACTGGATGCTGTATTACATAATGTTATCTTTGCATTAGTTAACACAAAAACAATAAATGAAATACCAAATTATAGAGAAGATAGGGAATTAGCACTGGATGCTGTATTACATAATGGTATCTTCACATTTGTTACTCAGTTATACAGATGATGGCTCGTTACGATTAATCAATTTTCTCCACCCTCATCTCCGTTGTTCTACCACCCAATCAGTCATCTTCCCGCTGATAATAACTGTATTTTTGGGTTTATTTACTCCCTCGGACCTTGGGAAGAGACATGGCTGCTTCAAATTATGCTGTAACATATATGGGTGTATACAAATTGCTATGGCAGGAGGTGGAAAATAAGGGGTGACCCCGTGGACTCGACCCGGCCCCTGGCAGCACGGCAATGGGGCGGAGCTTGGTGGTCTGCTGGGGGGTGACCCCGTGGACTCGGCCAGGCCCCTGGCAGAGCCCCGTCGGTCTGCTTGGGTGACCCTGAGGACTCGACTGGACCCCTGGGTGCGATGTACGGAGGCGAAGCCTGGTGGTTTGCTGGGTAACTCTGCCAACTCGACTGGATCCCAGATGGCCTTGAGTGCTTGTCAATGGGGGCTTGACCATAGTGAACTTGGTTCCCTGCCTATCTACAGTATTTTTTATTTTAAAGAGTAAAAAACACTATTGCTTTACTGAAAGGAACAGTTAATGATTATTTGATAAAACTTGCATGTCTCTATTTGTTCTGAGAAACCACTTTGAAGATATCAATACATAACACAACAACCATTGATAATTTCCTACCACTTTGTCTGTAACTCTGTACTGCTTGTATTATTAGGCTATTTTGTAAATGGATGTCCGTTTGTTAATATGTTTTCCTTCTTTTATTTTTAAAATAAATTTTAAAAAGTAATAAAGAGTAAAAATAATAAAAATGATACAGAATTTCAAAACAAGATGACAGGAAATTAATAATGATTGTTATATTGAATATTGTTATTTTCAAAGTAGTTGTTCAGATTATCAGATATAGGCATGCAAAATTGATCACACAATTAGGCATTAATTCCTTTCAATAAGCCAATATAAATTAATAATATAATTAGCTATTGTGTGTGTGTGTATATATATACATGCTTTTTTTCTCTTTCTTCTTTCTTTTCTCCTTTCCCCCATCCCAGTTCTTTCCATTTGAGCAGTTTCTTTACCTTTCACAATATCTATTATTGTACCTTTTCGATTTCATTTACTCTTTCAGTTTCTTAAACTAGGAGACAATACAATGCCATTTCTCTTTTGCAAATGAAATTCAGTAGATACTCAGATTTAACTCCAGTTATGATAAAATAAACAAGTTCTATTTATAAAGCTAAGTCCTTCTCTCATGCATGACAATGAATGCTATCATTTGTTTTGTCTGAAGTGTTTGAGGAGACACTATGCTGTGAAGTAAAGATCACCACTCCCATAGGTGCTGACCATCTATTCGGTAGGTAGCTTATGCAATTTTGATTGGTATCTATGCTAGACACAAGTAATGCTGAATTCTTCAAGGAGAACGGGCAGAAGTACAATCAAGGCATTGATGGTGATTTCCTCATCAGAACATTTCTTTGTGGATTTTCCCCCCCTAAATCCTACTTAAGCTCTAACTTTTTTTTTTTTTGTACCAGGAATCAAACTCAGGATCTTGCACTTGCTATGCAGGTGCTTGTGCCACTGAGCTGTGTGCCCGGCCATAAGCGCTGGTTTCTATTCCAAGACAATCTCAGCATGTGGAAGGTTTGATCTGATGCTAGGGATTCTGCAACCTGTGTCAGGCTACTACCACTCTTGCCTGAGCTCTGATTCTTCATGCTGAGAACCCTGCTGTGCTAATGGTTACCTCAGCCTGCTCAGACTCTTACACCATACATCTGGCTGCCCCTTTCTTGCAGATGCCCTTCTCAGCCTCTTCAGACCAGCTTTCTGTACCAGGCTACTTTCCTGTGCTGTCAGTTGTTTGACTGGGTTCTGACTGCCAGTACTGGGCTATTCCATATGATGTGCTTGTCACCCAGTTTGAGTTCTAAATCTCACTTGGGGACCTGCAGCTTGCCTGCCCTATTCCCACAGTGCACTGCCTGTATTCCTCTCCCACCCAAGGCTTCAGGACTGAACAGCAGGGAGGACAGTAAATCTTGATAAACCCCTTTTGTGTTTAATAGGCAAGAGTCAGTTTCAAAAGGAACTCTAATACAGATCTTAATAGTAACAGGGCAGTTAATTTTTTAAATAAAAAAATAGAACATTATACTTATTTTTATTAAAATTCACGCTATAAACTTATCATTTCAATATATTCTAATTTTTTTGAGGTTGACATTTATTTATTTGTAATTTCTGTCACAAGTTTCATAAATGTCCTTTATTTTTGTCAAAACTGTTGAGCAAACATGCTCAGAAAGCGGGTCCTTGAGAACACAGTCCTAGGTAACACAACATGAGAAAAAACTATTCTGGCAACATAAGAAAAACCCTGTATTCTGGCAGTGAACCAATTTTATTTTGTCTTTCCATACAGATACTTGATCTTAGCTAAGAGGAAAAGTGGTACCGTCCCATAAAGACATCAGAGGTCTGTCAAGTAAGCCTGAGGAGCTAAAAAGTGCTTGCTTATTCATTTTTGTCATTTTTAAGTTTTTATTTTTGATGAAATACAACTGCAGCATCCAAGCTGCAAAAAAATTATCATGTGAGTCTGGTTAATCTATGATTAATTAAGGACTTTATATGTGAAATAGATCTTGGGTTCTATGGTTCTATACATAAACAACAGTTCCAAAACAGTATATCTCTATGGGAAAATTATGTTCTCAGACCTATACAACACTCTCTACATAAACAAGCATAAAAAATATAATGAGCAAATTGCTTAATATAACCTGACTATATAAATAAATACAAAAATTTTAATTCAGAACCTTGGAACATGTGCTCAATGACTTTAATGAAATTAAACAATCAACAATACTTTTTCTGGAAGAGGCCAGAGCATACAAAACCTATTCAGGCATAGCTGGTCTATACATTTTGCTTTTTGCAATTTTCTGTCCTGCATGTAGAGGCATGGAATCACAGAATAGAAGTACCACAACAATATAAAGCTGCTAATAATAAGTTTTACTCTTTAACCTCACTTATTTATTTTGAAATGTCATGGAAAAGAAAAAGTCCAAAGGACTACTATTCGATAAGGATAGTTTTTAGCTACCTAGATTCCATTGGTTAACACAAGGAAGTGCCCAAAAAATGTCATTTTTTTCCTTCTTCATTCAACTTAAACATTTATTCAAAGTTCTCTACATGTTAGGTATAATGAAAGGTACTAGGGCTACAAGTATTTGTAAAACTTAATATCTGGCTTCATCTATTTCTGCATATACACTCGGTGCTAAGAGAGGAATGAAACTGAAGCATGGGCTTCAGTGAACAGATGACATCTAATGGGGGGAACCAATGTATTCCATGAGAGCCAGCTATACAATGGGGACCTTAAGAGCTGACCATATATTCTGTATGAAAAGAACCTAACTTTAGAAATCTTGCTTGAGTCCTTATTTTGTCTACTCTTTTTTTTTTTTTTTTTGCTTTTTGAGGCAGGGCTTTGCTTTGTAGTTTAGGCTTGCCCTGAACTCTCTATGTAGTCCAGGCTAGCCTCAAACTCATGGCAATCCTCCCGCCTCAGCCTCCTGAGTGCTGGGATTACAGGTGTATGCCACCATACCCGGTTTCTACATACCTTCTGCAAAATAAAGAAGGCCAGTATTATTAATATTAAACCTAAAAATGTACTCACAATACATGTTTACATTCCTATGTACAAGACACCAAACTAACATGACTTAATTTTTACAATAACTCTTATCATTCCAGATAATTTGTTGACATGTTTATCAAAGCACTTCGCCACAAAAACACAAACATCGTGTTTTTAAATCAATTTCAAAACACCTCTTACTAGAAAAAAAAAATGAGACAGATTCAAGATACTAAGTGCTCTCATTTTAAATGTAACGCCGCATCTGTACTGAAACAAGTTGCAGCTCAAGACAGCAACAACAACAAAAAAGAGGTAAGAGCCTGTATCAGACAGTATAAATAAACCTTAAAACAAGGAGAAGAGCCAAATGCAAAGAGACCAATGGAAGACTGAACTGTTACGGAACAGGATTAAGATGGAAGAAGGTGAAGTTAAAGAAGACTAACACGAGATCCTAAAGAGAACTCAGAAAGGTATGAAACAAACTCATCACATCAAATACACACATTTTTTATCCCTTTTCATTGTTAATATAAAATATATGTTTTTAAAAACAGGTAGTTAAAAGTCCTTGATTTGGGCCCACAGTACAGTAATTTATTTCCCTTTGTTTGTTTGTTTAGAAGGTAGAGAAAACAACCCTGAAGACTTTTGGGCTGACGGGTACCACATTAACTGAACAGGTCTCACTGAGCTTTGAAAAAACTGTAAATTGGATTTTAATTCCTCTATACACACTTCTTCAAAGGTTCTTCCAAACCTCGCGAAGTTAAAGTACTCAACATGTTGAGCCATGTGTGGGGCCACACGCGCTTGTGATTTCAGCACTCCGAGAGGCTGCAGGATTTAAGCCGTAGCTTTGGCAACTTAGTGAGACCTTGTCTCAAAGAATAAAAAGGGCTGGGAATGTAGCTCTGTCCAAAGGCCCCGGGCTCAATCTCCCATACTGGAGGTAGTGGTGGCCAGGTAGTTTTTGGTTTATTGCTCAAGCCATTTCAAGATAAGACTACATTTGCAGATACATCTATAGCCACATCCCCCTTTTATACAATGTTTCAGCACTTCCAATCTCAGTAGTTCTTTAAATAATTCAAGTCCTTCTGTCCTTTGGCTGCTGTTGAATACTGTTTCTTCTGTCTAAAATGACTGGCACTCTTTGTCCAGATGCCAATTGATAGTTCCTTAAAGACAGCTCACATGGTACTTTCTCCCAAAAGAATTTTTTCCTCACACACCACTGTGTAACACTGCCACTTCTATGCTCTCACAATACCTTATGCATCTCACCAGTGGGTCTCTTTATATTCTTATATCATTAACTTTCCCTCTTTCTGCCTTTACTACACACACTGTTCTTGAACGGCAAGAACTGTACCTTGCTTTCCTTTGAATTCCAAGCAACTAGCACAGCAGACAGTAAATTCACAGAAAAAAAAAAAAGGCTTGTCTCTCCAGGAGGTACACTAGAATAGAAAAAAGTACTCTCCTAAGCCCTGCCCATAACAAGCTATAACACAAATTCTGGATTTCTAATAAAAGCTAATTATTTAGAGCTCTAAAATTCTCTGTTAACCTAGTTTGTTGTTTTCATAAATTTTTTGACAGGCAATAAATTACTTCAAAAAGAATCTTTAACCCACATGTTTATTAGTTGACACTGGATCTATCTCCTTTCCACAGGTTTTACTACACAGATTTCCTACTATGAGTATAGTGACTGCCATAGAGCAGTTGCTCTGACTTGACGGCCTTAGGGCCGCTTTTCCTCTCAGTTTTACTGGCCTATGATTTTCTTCCTTTGAGACTTCATCCCTGTTGCCTAGCTCTAGAATTGGTTTACAAAGGACTTGCCGCATGACAGTGGTGGCAAAGTGGAGAACACCAGCAGTCGTCACACTTCTTCTCTGGCTTGGAGCGAGAACATACAAACACTTCAATCCCAGCCCCTTGCTTACTACTATTCATACCACCTACATCTCATCTTGTTATTCTGGGCAGACAAAAATAAAGAGAAGAACCCTTTTACTTTTGCCTGGTTTCCTTTATCCTTTCCTATGCTTAAAAAATTCTAAGCTGGGTATGGTGGCACATGACTGTAATCTCAGCACAAGGGAGGCTGAGGCAGGAGGACTGTTGCAAGTTTAAAACCCGCCTGGACTACAAAGTAAGCTCAAGGCCAGCCTGAACTGCAAGTCCATGTCTCAAAAAGACAAAAAAGGGGGCGGGGAAGAAAAACAAAACAGATTCTACCCAGTCATTTTAAAATAAAGTTTCCATTCTGATAATGTGTCAGAGAAAGCAGTACATTTTCCAGTGACACAAAGCAGTATGTCTCTGTGCAAAAATATCTTCCCCTGGTGCTTAATTCTTACTACTAAGACACTCTGTTAGCACTACAGTCACATTATAAATCAGACAGGCCGTGAGTCATAACTGAGGAGGTCACTACCACTTTCAAAATCACTTTAACATATTTACGAGGAGAAGGTTTAAAGATTAGTTATAAACTAGCTTTGGAAATATAAACTATTTACAACTCATGGTTAGGTTATCCAACTGTGATTGTCAGTTTTTATATTGTAAGTCATGTTAAAACAGTAACAAGTATCTCCATCTGAAAATATTTTTTAAAAACCCAATGTTCTATTAATTAAAATGTTTCCATTACAAACTATTTATGGAGAATCATTTTCAAAGAAATACAAATAAACCATCATGCCCTATTAGGAATGTACATTCTATGAGGTACATATTAAAAAATGGAACTGAGAAGCCAGGCATAGTGGTGCATGCCTGTAATCCCAGCACTCAGGAGGACTATCATGAGTTTGAGGACAGCCTAGGCTATATAGTGAGTACAAGGCCAGAGAACTGCACAGTGAGATCCTGTCTCCAAAAATGAAGGAATTGTATTCCTGAAAACCTAAGTAAAGAAAGAAAGTAAGTAAAGAAAGTAAAGAAAGGGGGATATTATTTTATTGCTTATAAAATCTACTGGCTGGTGTCTTTTAAGCCCACACATGTGGACTCTTCCTATTTGTAAAGTTCCTTATAACTGCCATACAATTGACTTAGATTAACTTAGAGACATTTCTTACTCAAAGATATATAGAGTCTTAAATGGCAGGTTAAACATCTTAATTTTAAATACAGAGCTAATTACTTTCCCAGAAAGAGGTCAATGGTTAAAATAGACTAGACAGCTTGGGTTAAATAAGAGGAGCATACCTTAAATCCTAGATTATCTGAAGCAGTCATGGGGTAATTTACTAAAGTCCTTTTACTTTCACAGGTTTCCCAGTTTGGATGATAAAGTATATGGTGACCTTACCTCTAATGTACTCTTTTAAAAATTAAAGCAGAAATTATGAGGTAATCCTTACATATAATGCCAAGAATTGAAGGGGATACGATCTTCAATTAAGTGTAAGAATGTTACCTATTCACAGAACTTGGACCTTACTTGGACTAAATAAACATTTCAAGTTAAATGATACAAAATTTGAATATGGTGAACACTACAATTAGAATAAATACTAAAAGCACATAGCTATTTGGTGAATCTATGTCAAAATAACTGGTGTAATAAGGTTTCAGAGAAGATGGAAATTACTTTTCTATTAATAGTCACACTTCAGTGATCATTACCACCATTTACAACATACTTTATATGTGCCAAGTCTGATTTTGGAGTACATCACATGCATAGCTATATTTGCTCAGCCTATGATGTGTACCATTATTGGCAGGGACAGGAATTTTACCAATAGAAATGTACTTATGGAACTTAAATAACATATGCAGGATCACACAGAGTTAGAATTATATTCAGGTTCTCTTTCCAATTCCAAAAGTAGTGCTTTTTCTTTTGGCTTAAAACAAATGTATTGCTTCACAGTCTTGGGGGCCAGAGGCCAAGTATTAAGGCATCAGCAAAACGGGTTCCATCTGATATAAGCGAGAGTCTGGTCCATCCACCTTTCCTAGCTTCTGGTCTGCTGGCAGTCTTCAGCAACCCTGACTGGGGACCTCTGCCTTCCTCTTTTTCTTGGGCTGCATATTCGTGTCTATTTTCCCTTTTCATAAGGACACTAGTCACACTGATTAAGGTCCAACCTTAGCCAGTGAGTTTTTTATTGCACTCATCTTCACACATGAAAATGATTCCCATCAACTGGGAGCAATCGCCCCCACCTCAACTCCAGGGGGAGGAGGAGCGAGTGGGCACAGGCCAGGGGATTCTGCTACGCACCTTACAATTCACAGGACAGCTCCCACAACAAAGGATTACCCTGCCCAAAGAAGATTCAAAAAAATTAAAGGTTAAGATCTGGTCTCAGTGTTGAAACCTGGTAGATCCTGAATAGTCTGGAATGGTAGTAACAGAAAGAGAATTCTACAGAAGGGAAGTAATATAGCATGAGAGATGTTCAAGTTAGTGAATAAGCTGATTTAAGAAAAACTGAAGGGGAGCAGTGTTGAACAGAAAGTGGGAATAAGGCTAGAAAGCTGAAAGGTTTTTCTGAAAGACTAATGAGTCTGAACCAGATTCACTGAAGACATTTCAACAACAAAGTGATATGAATAATAAATACTACAGCAAGATCAATGAAGAAACCAGGGCAAGGAGACTAGTGAGGAAGCAACTGCGATCGTTAAATGACACAATATTGTAACTGTATAGCTAGAGTGGGAAAGAAGAAACTCTAAGCATGTATTATTATGTATCACAAATCTTTGGTTTTTGTCATAAACAGTAATACATTATGCTTCTTACCTGTAATGCACTGAAACTGTCCATCTTCTCTTCTTATTGTGAAAGCTTCCCCTGGGTTAACTTGTACCAGAATAACCTTAAAGTGAAGGGAACAAGTGTTAACACAAACTACAGCAGAGCAAGTCAGCACAGAAAAGTGCTGCTGGAAACTGACAGACATGAGCTGTTTAACTTTACATTTGTTGTCAAGAAAAAAGTATTATTTTACTCTTCTGGAAGTCAGGGTTGGGCCAGAAGTAAAGGGAATAGAAAAAGAAGATAGTGACAAAATTTTAGTGGAAAGTCAGTAAACTTCATTCAGAAACAAAGATGGAGTCAAACCCTACACTATTTGGACCATCTATGGGAATTTAATAGGGGGTTTAATCAGCTGCACTTTTCTGAAGTATAAACTGACGTAGAGTGTGAGGTGAGCATACGTGAATTAATATGACATTTAAATTGCATCCAAGAATGTGTTAAATTAATCCCACCACTTAAAGTAGTTTCCTTATTATAAAGTTAAAATATATACTAATTTTATGAAATCTGAAAAATCAAGACAGAGAACTGGAATAAAAAGGTCTGCCATCTTTTTAGCTTGAGATAAATACTGTTAACATTCTGTTGCACTTCTTAGTCTTGTTCTATACAGGTCTGATTTTCCCCTCTACATTCTAGACACAGTTTTGCATCTTTTAAAAAAGTTTAATATTATAAAACATATTGTTGCATTGCATTATTCCAAGTATTCCATCAAATGACTATACTATAAACTACTTAACCATTTCTTCAATGTAAGGAATTTAGGTAGTTTTCAAGTTTTCCATTATTATAAACAGTTTTGAAATGAGCATTTTGATATGTAGTTTCTCCTCTTTTTATAATTAGTATTGTCTGACAGATTCTCATTAAAGGCCTGTCACTAAATTGCCTTTTACAGGGGTTTTACTAGCTTTTGGTCCCTCTCATAGCCTATTAAGGGCACCTTTTTTATTACATTCTGTGTAACCAGGAAAATTAGTCCTTATATTACATTCTGTGTAGAATTAGTCCTTATAGTCTTTGCTATTTTGACAGATAAAACAGAACATTATTCTACTGTTTTAATTTACATACCCTCTTTCCAAGAGCTAAAGGGTCTTATGCATGGTGGGCAAGCATTCTGTCGACTGAGCTAGATTCCCAGCTACTTCTGCACTTTCTTTTAAAGTGGTACTAAGGATTGAACCCAGGGTCTTCATAGTGAGCTACTTTCTGAGCCCTCAATTTTGAGACAGGGTCTCAGGAAAGTCACCCAAACTGGGCCGGAAGTGAAACCCTCTTGCCTTAGGCTACCACAGTGCGAGGATTACAGGTGAGCCGCTACCACTGCTGATTACACCTGCACTTATTATTTTTATGTTTTACAGTCACTTTTTTTTCAGTTTATGTCATCATTTATGTTCTGGGCTCTTAAGTGTTCTTAGTAACTTCAACGAATTCTTTGCATGTCAATAATACTGTACCATGTTATGCTCCAAGTATTTTACCCTCTTACATTAAATGTTCATTTTGCTATGGTTAATATTATCCATATTTCCCTTTGTGATATATTCTGTTGGTTCTATATTTAATTTCACCTATGGCTATTTTGTCCAGTGTTAGCGGCTACTAACTATATGTGGCTATCAACCACTTGAAATATAGCTTGTCTGGGTGAGATACACTATAAGTGCAAAATACAAGAAAAGGCTTTTAGTACAAAAACCCAACAATGTAAAATGCCTAATTAATAATTTTTATGTAGATTGCATGTTGGAATAATATTCTGGGCTAAAGAAAGGCAGGATTACAACTTTCCTAACATACTGAGTATAATATCAAAAATACCCTTGTAGCTTTGATATTTTGAACTAATATTCACAATGTGGAGAAAAGCATGATGACACACACTGAACAATCTCAGCCACACATTATGGCATGTTGTGTATGCATACACGTGACCTAGGACACATACAAGCTGCTTGTAACTACAAATGGCTTTAATTTTTGCCTTTTATGTTTTTTCTATAATTCATATATTAATTATTAAAAATAAAGATTATTCAGGGCTTAGTAGGTTAAATAAAACATTAAAATTAATTTTGCTCATTTTAAAGTTGGACACTAATAAATTTTAAATTATTTATTTGGTTCATACTATATTCCATTAAACACTGATCAAGGTTTGATAAATACTAGTTTTATTTTCTTCTAATTTTTACACAGTTTAATTGCTTCTACTTACCTCTTGAATGCACTTAAAATTCATCTAGAGAATAATCAAAGATATTTGTTTTTCCAGAGCACTAAACATTTGCTAAATTTAAGATATTTCCTATAGCACACAGCATATACTCATCAGTAAGGAGAAATCCTGTAAGAATGAGAACTCCAAAACTGGTTGTAATTTAAACACTCTGGGAGGCTGAAGCAAGAAGATCATAAGTCTGAGCTCATTGTGGGCATTTTGGTGACTCAGTGAAAAGTAAATCTCAAAATAAAAAGGACTGTGTCTAATACAAAGGCTCTAATACCACTAGGGGTATGGGGAGAATACAAGGCTTTTTCATCAAAGAAAAATTAATAAACTATACTAAAATTTTTAAAAAGTATTTGATTTTCTCATGAAATACTGCATAGACAGTGGCATGGTATAGGTGTATAAAAGAAACAAACCTCAATGAGAAGAACACATTGGCTTAGTGTTTACATTTTAGCCTTTCCCAAAAGTTGTAAAGGTGGGGAATTTAACAAAAAATATTTTATTTGCCAGGCAAAGCTAAAGAGCAATTAGAAGAAAATTAATTTGTGTTGTGAACTCTATAACTGAGGGTGTGGGTTAAAATTTTGGTGCACATAATGTCACAAAGACATGAGCATTATTTTAAAGTCTGAGTAAACTCACCTCTAAGGTTTATAGAATGTTTATTGTTTGGTATACAAGCTATCAGAGTTTTAAAATGCATATATATGTGTATTTATATATATATATATATATATATATATAAAAATTTTTTAAAACTTAAAAGTGTAATCACATTTAAAAGTTATTCTATCTGGTATTTATCAGTCAAAATTTTCCTTCTCTTTTTCCCAATTAAACCAAACATAGCTTTCATGGAGATAAAAGAAGCAAAAGCATTAGATAAAAAGCTAATCTCAAAAATGTACCTTTCAGGGAAGATGGCGACCGGGTAGGCAGCAGAGAGAGAACCTCCCAGAGGATTACCACCCAAACAATGAAATATAACAATATGAAGACAGAAATAAGGACTTCCGGGAAGAAGATGACCAGCCGAGAGAGCGAGTGTGGAGGGAAGAATGGCTTCAGCTCCTGAACCCGACAGAGAACGTGCTACTGGGACAAACTGCACCAAACCGGGCAGCGCTCCGGGATCCCGCTTAGAACCCCACCCCGCAGCCAGCGCTGCGCGAACTGGAGCAACAGCGACCGGCCGGCGGAATTTCTGAGTCGGGGAAAATCTCCATCCAGGGAAAAACATCTGAACGGCACTCCTGTCTGCACGATCACAGGGTGAGTTAAGTGCGCGCTCTAACCGGTTTTTCCTGAATCGGGAAGAAGCTCAGCCCAGCGAGAGACATCAAAGCAGCTTCAAGGACTGCGGGATCTCCCGGGTGGGAAGACCTACTTAGGTGCCCCA
>PVLD010017394.1:0-42099 GCA_004027595.1 Dinomys branickii | reverse complement strand
TCAGCTCGTTTTTTGTCTGAGAAATCATTGCGGGTATGTGGGTTATTTCTGCTTTGAGCTCTTTCATGGCCTGTTGGAGTTGTTTTATTTCGGATGCAATCGTTTCATAACTTGAAGTTATGAGGCTTCCTGGTTCCCCTGTATCTTCACATTCAAAACTTGTTCTGGGTGGGGTTGAGTTTTGAGACTGCATTTTGTTTCTCTGTTTTCCCATTTTTGGGTATCAGATTCAAACTGTGGAGCTATAAATTCCACAGACAGTTCAGCAGGGAAAGGTCTGCTGCAGAGGCTGCTCCAATGGTTACTTCTCTTTGGGAGAATGTTCCTTAAGCTGTCTGCTGAGATTTCCGCTTCTACTCCCTACCCCAAGACCTGGCCAGGGCGAATAAACAGCTCGCCACCCCAGGATTCTTGCAGATAGGCCACTCAGGTGTTCCTCCCTGGGTGGAGCTCCTTCCCCCCTCACAAAACCCGTTGGGGTGCCTAAGTAGGTCTTCCCACCCGGGAGATCCCGCAGTCCTTAAAGCTGCTTTGATGTCTCTAGCTGGGCTGAGCTTCTTCCCGATTCAGGAAAAACCGGTTAGAGCACGCACTTAACTCACCCTGTGATCGTGCAGACAGGAGTGCCGTTCAGATGTTTTTCCCTGGATGGAGATTTTCCCCGACTCAGAAATCCTGCCGGCCGGTCGCTGTTGCTCCAGTTCGCTCAGCGCTGGCTGCAGGGGTGGGGTTCTGCGCGGGATCCCGGAGCGCTGCCCGGTTTGGCGCAGTTTGTCCCAGTAGCGCGTTCTCTGTCGGGTTCAGGAGCTGAAGCCGTTCTTCCCTCCGCACTTGCTCTCTCGGCTGGTCGTCTTCTTCCCAGAAGTCCTCATTTCTGTCTTCATATTGCTATATTTCATTGTTTGGGTGGTAATCCTCTGGGAGGTTCTCTCTCTGCTGCCTACCCGGTCGCCATCTTCCCGGAAGTCTGAACAGTAAGTTTTAAATAAAACATTCTATGACTGACTTTTTTTAAGTCATTCTATTTCTGTGATAATTGTGTTACAGTAGCATAAACTTCAGTTATAACTATTAAATTTGGGAATTGTAAAAATAATTTTTAATTTCCCAACACTTGAGACTTTATTATAAATCTTAGAACATGAAAGAAAGACAGTACCTACAGGGGTGTTCCAGAACAGCAAGGATGTTTACATTTTTAAAAACTTATTACAGTAAAAGTTACATTGCCAAGGACAATGGAGTGAGTGTTTGAAGTGAGGGGAGATATACTGAGCACATATTTGGAGGGAAATTAATGGCAATGTGTCTTTTACCGGAATAAATTCTTAAAATTTAAACATTCATTATGTTTTTGATCACAGCCGGTACATAGGCTTTTCATCACCAGATGCGTTTACATTATTAGTGTTGGTTAGTTCGTTTGTATTTGAATATAGAAAACTGGATATGGCATGAGATAGTAAAATTCATTGTAGAAGGATGGTGGTGTTTGCCATGTGAGCTCAGCAGGAGAGAGCACGCCCACAGCAGGTGGCTGTGCACCCTCAGGTTTCGGTGGCCTGGTTGGTCCCAGGGTCATCAGAGGGCTTATATCACCCCGGGATTTCCCATCCTACTTTGGGGTGTGTTTGCCCACAGCTGTACAACCCGCCAGTGGTAGAACCCGAATCTCCTCACCCCTTTTGTAGGCATGTTCTGTAACAGTGTCTTTCTGACTGTACCTGTACCAAACCCAGGGCCTTGCACATACTAGGCAAGGGCTTGTCTGCTGAGCTGTGTTCCTAGCTCCGGAATAGCATCTTCACATAAAAGTGTGGTGCCTCTTGAGCCGTCCAAGTACTTAATCATAGGAATACATTGTGGGGAGGAAAAAGAACAAAGATATTGATTACTGTCCAAATCTGTAGTGAGGTTATACACACACACACACACACACACACACACACACACACATATACATATAATATATATCTTCCAAAAGGAAAAAGTCAGACTCCATCTTGCCATCCCCCTGTTTAACTTTGCAGTGTGGCTTCTTGAACATGTGCTGTAATGTCAAGCTTGTTTTAGAATCTTGAGCAAATTACTTAGCCTCCGTGAGCTCTAGTTTTCTCAGCTGTAGGTTACTGTTGGTTATCCCTGTCTTACAGGGATATTAGGAGATTTGATAAACATATGTACAGCACCCAGCACAGGAACTGATAATGTGCTGATTTTGCAGAAAGGTTGCTTCTCTTCCCCTTTCCCAGCAAAAAAACTTGGCCTAGGACAGTGACCACAAATTTTCAAGCTGTACCATTCATGGCCCGTGAGCCTCCCACCCATTAAAAGTCAGGCTTCTTAGAAATTATTGTACGTGAAGAATTCTACAAGAAGCCAACATTTAGTGCCATTTCTTCCAAAGGGGGTACTGAAGTTTGAGAGAAAGTTTTCTCATTCTTTTGTAAGCCTATATAACCTATCTAATTATGAAGACTTCTGCCAAACTCCCCCCAAAAATAAACAAAATAAAATACTCACTTCATATTTTTTATATTTCCCAATAAAGTATTTAATAGTTGCAGCAGTTTCTGTAGTATGCTGAGCACTCTGGATTAGCTAGAGGTTAGATTTTAGTGGACCCACAGAGGTAGTGTTCTCTAAATGGGCTCCTAAGTACTACATATTTATAATACTGTGTACTACATATTTATAATACTGTGTATAACCTTTCTTAGTTTATTTTCTATTGCTATAATAGAATACCTCAGATTGGGTAATTTATAAAGAAAAAAGTGATGTCTGAAGGCCAGAGCACCCAATGTCAGGGGGCCAGCCCCTGGCGAGGGCCCCCTTACCAAGTGACAGCATGGCAGGGCAGCACATGGTGCAGGCAGCTGTGAGGGAGCCTGCTTTTGCAGCAAAGCCACTCCCATTAATTAACCACTCCGGTCGTGCTGGTGTTAATCCATTCCTGCGGGCAGAGACTTCTTCACTTTCCAGTATCACAATGGCAATTAGATTTTAACATGCCCTTTGGAGGGGAAAGTCAAGCCATACTATAGCTATAACTAAGCAGTTTTATCTGTTATAGGTACAGGATTTTCCAACCAGCATTAATAAATTTAATTAAAACTTCGGTCCTAAAATCTTTAGCCAATAAAATGATGTTTAATAATAGAGCTAAAATTTACAATTCTTCTTAAAACTTTTAGATGCTACCAAAGAAAAACAGAAAAAGAGACGAGAGAAAAAGAAAAAATGGAGAAAAGCAAGAAAGGTATGTAGTTTGAATAATTAAGACTTGGCTATTATGGCAGACTGCATTTTCTTTTTAGTAAGGAGCATAAACTGTGCAGGGGTTTTAAAGAGATGTAAGGCAAAGAATGGCTGAGAGGGTAGCTCACCTGGTGCACAACAGTAATAGTGCCCTTCTTCTTTTCAGATACTCAGAAAACTATGTATACAGATAAAATCCTACAGTTGCAATTCTTTTAAATCTTTTTAAATTTTGATGTTAACATAGTTACAAAATGCATATTTACTTTCCAAAAAAAGTTCAAATTATAAGGTAAAGTAAATAACAGATGAAATGGCCATACTCCTTTCTCTTTATTCCATGTCCTTGGGGTTCTCACACTTTGATATTTGGTGTCCTTAGGTTCATTCACACAGAAATGAGTGAATCCGATACAAATAAATGCACTGGACGTACTTTACAAGTCTTAACTGGCAGAATGACTTTCAAGTCATTATTAAAATAAGAGTCAAGTGAAATAATAGGATAGTAAGAAAAGGCTCTTGCAAAGCTAGAAATTTTTACTAGAAGTCCTAACCTCCAGAGAGAAGCATGTCCCTGGAGCATGGAAATTGGGTTCTGGTTAAAGAAAAAGAAAGGAGGCTGGGGATCTAGCTCAGCAGCATAAGTGCCTGACTGGCAAGTGCAAGGTCCTGAGTTTGATTCCTGGTACAAAAAAAAAAAAAGAAAGGCACCAAAATCTCAAAGTTAAGCCAGTTTTTCTAAATCTCTCCCCTAAAATTGTATTTACTGCAGAATAGACTGCCCTATTCAAGATGGCTATAGTCCAATTACAGATTTTTTCTCTCTATCATAAATGACTGAAATTAATGAAATACACTAAAAATAAACCAAATATTTACTGACAGCACATAAAGAAAAGAGATATAACTTTATAGCAAAAATTCAAAAGTGACAACTACAGGGAAAAAAAAGGAAATGTGGCGTCGCTCCTTCCCCTGAAGAAGCGATGCTGTGGAAAGAATGTGAGGCTGAAAAATCTTAGGCATTTTTATAAATATCCAGTTTGCAGAGGAGGAGCCTGAGTATGTGGCCAGATAATTCTGAAAGTGCATGGGAAAAACCCAAGCGGTGCCCTTCTCCTGTGACCTGAAGATCTTCCCAGGGCAGAGCATTGTGGTTTCTCAGCACAGGCTGATAGGGAGGCTCCCACGTGCCAGGTAGTCAGTCAGAAACCACTGATGGGGTCCCACACTTGTTCTCACATTAGTGAGCAGGAGAAGGCTCTGCCTGAGCAGGAGAATGTTGCTGGGTTTGAGATACTTGCTTGTCCCTGAGAACTGGCCTCAACTTTAAGAATCTTGAGTAGCTCTCCCCGGAATTGCCTCAAGGCACTGAAATTGCCTAAAACTCAGACCTGCATTTTCCTGGACCACAACCATCCCTGGCTGTAAGGAACAAATACATCTGAGAATTAAATTCTCCAGAGTTTATTTGGGCATCTAAATTTTGCATCCCCACTGAGGATAAAACATTTTTTAAACCATTTTCTTTACAGATAGTTCCTGACTTTACATATAGTTCGACTTAAGCTTCATTGTTAAGAGGTGTGAGGATTTTAGAGTTGTTTGTTACTGTGCTCTAATGTAATTTGCGTTGCTGATATGTGTGACTTGGCCATCCAAATCATTTACAATGTCACTGATCATTTACCTGATTTGTCTGCCAATTACAGAGAAGATTTAAACTATTTCATTGCATAGATTTAAACTATTTCATTGTGTAGATTGTGTAGTTCTCATAAGTTTTTCAGTGTTTCCCCACATTTTGATACCGTATTGTTACACATTTAAATTTTACAATGATTAATTATTCTGATAAACTATGGGCTGTATTAATGTGAAGTTACTTTCTTTATCTCTAATAATATGCGTTGCCTCAAAGTCAGTTTTACTAGATAGTAACATAGCTATACCGCGGTTTTTGGAGGGAAGAAGGGGTGTTCTTTTTGGAGTGAGGGACTACTTTTTCCATTTTTTACTTTCAACTTTTCCATATCCTTTACTTTTAAGTATTTCATGTAAATAACATGTAGTTAGTTGGATTTCATTTCCTGTATTGTTCTAAAAATCTAGCTCCCCACAAGAAATATGAGCATTGTGAGAGGTGCAGAGGGGAGAGAGGCCACCTGAGAAAGCTCTGTCTAAGGAATCACGGCTGTTTATTCACTCTACTGGGACTGGGCTGAATTCAGAGAGCAGAATCAGCAGGAATTAGGGCAGAACAAAGGATTTAATGGGGCTGGGAGGAGTTTGCCACCTTAAAGAGTTTGGGTGCAGAGATAGTGCAGCTGTGCTTCTCCAAACAGGCAGGACAGATGGGGATGTGGTCACATTGCTCTTGGGATGGACAGTGCGGATGGACATGGCTTTCTTCTTCTATGGGTTCCCACTGTGCCTGCTGATAAGGGCCTCACCTGTTGGACATGACAGTCATTCTGTACTGCAAACATGTACTAATAAAACATAAAAATTGAAAAGAATCTCAACATTTAAATTTATTTACTGATATATTTCAGTTAAATCTACCATTCTATGATATGACTTCTATTTATCCTACTTAGTTCTTTTTCGCCTTTTTTTTTTTTTTCTTTTTGTCATTTTGAGACAGGCTCTTGCTGTGCAGTTCAGGATGGCCTTGAGCTCACTTTGTAGCCCAGGCTGATCTCGAACTTCCAATGATCCTCCTGCCTCAGTCTTCCAAGTGCTGGGATTACAGGCATGTGCCACCACACCTGGATTTTTTGTGTTCTTTTTGATACTTTACCTATTTTCTATTTTGTTTTTCTCTTTTTTTAGTTTTCTCTACTTCTCATAAATTATAATATACACCCTTGAGTTACCAAAAGTTAATATTAGTTTGCACTTTTACCTTTCTCCTAGAGAAATGAAGGATCTCAGAACACTACAAACCCTTTACTCTATTCTCTTCTTGACTTTTATACCACTGTTACATATTTTAATTCTATATAAATTTTAAACTCCACCAAGCATTATCCACCTTAAATCAGAATTTAATTTGTATAAATATTTTTAATTAAAGAAGTAAAGTTAATTTTCAAAGAAATTAGAAAGAACTAACATGCAACACAGAGGACAGTTAAGAGCAAGGAAATAAAGATAAAACTTTCAGGCTTTTTAGGAGAAAAAAAGTAGTAAATCAAAGAGTCAGATTCAATTAGATAAATCTACTAAAGATAAAATATAAAAATAAAAAGAGATAATCAACAAATGCTCACTGCACCAGGCACGTTTCCCGACACTGCGGCGCCGCGTCTCTGGCACGGTTTAGTGGAGGAAGTGCCGACTGGCTCACAGTCTCAGTCCACGGTCACAGGCCTTAAGGCAGAAGCAGGATGGCAGAGGGCCCTGGTGGAGGACACAGGTGTTCAATTCGCGGCAGCCAGGAAACAGAGAGAAGAGAGGAGCCGTGGAAACGCGCCCTCCCAGGTGCGCCTGAGCACCGCGCCTCCAGCCAGACCCCACGCCTAAGGGCAAGTCAGCGGTAGCACCTCCTACGATCCGCTCACCTTCCACACACAAGGGTACTGGTGGACATTTCAGATCTAAAACATAACAGGTACTTCAAAACCTCAAAGAGAACAATATAAACTGTAAGAAATGGAAATTTAAAGTGGTTTATTCTTGAGATCAAAGTCTTTAACTCTCAGTGGAAGACTAGTAGTAGACAATGCCTACTTGCCTTCCGAGACAACTGAGGTCAGGCATCTGAAAGAGCCGTTAAAACAAAGCGGAAGAGGTAGATAATCGACCAAGTCCGGCTTCACTATGCTGATGGAAAAAGTACTGGCAGATAAGAAGCTACGGGCCAGGCGTGCTGGCACTCGCCTGTGATCCCAGCTCTTGGGAGGCTGAGGCAGGAGAATCATTTTGAGTTCAAGGCCAGCCCGGGCTACAAAGTGAGCTCATGGCCAGCCTGAACTGCATAGTGAGACCCTGTCTCCCAAATAAATAAGTAAATAAATAAATAAAAAGGCACATACACACACATATGCACACACACACACACACAAAGAAGTTACCCATATAGTTTAATCATTTGCTGTTAAGCCCACAAAACGTTTGCAGAAGGAGTGGGCCGGTGGTACAGGTGGTGACAGAAAAGATACTCCACCAGTGAGAAACCAGGGGAAGGAACCTGCATGCTAGGAGTTCAAGTGCCTGCTATGACTGCCCTGGGAGTCCCTGCCTGCGCATTAGGCTGACACTCGCTCTAGGAGGATTGAGAAATAAGGTCTCACTCCCACTGCACTCCCTGGTCCTCGGCCTGATCTGTTCATTGCACACAGTTAAAGGCGAGGGGGCCTGGTTACTCACATATGCTATTATTCTCATAAACACCTATATATATATATATATATATATATATATATATGAGTGTGTGTCCATGACACAGCTGTGCAAGAAACAACTATATTTTCCTGTAATTCATCTTACTTTCTTTTTAAAGTCTTCTTTCCCTGGAGGGTAATGAACATTTGATACTAGTCTGTTTAGAGTTTCCTGCTTTGAGTTTAATTCGGAAGTAAGTGTTGAGTGGGGTGGTTGCCATGTTACCGAGGGAAGGGAAAGTACTCATACCCATGTAGTCCTGAATAATATCTGTTCATACAGGAAGCTTCTGAGATGCCCACCATCCTGCCTGGCCCTCAGTCATTGATCCATACCGTTTGCCACTGAGATGTCTTCATTCCTGTCTGCCTCTTCCTTCAAGTACGGTGGTACGCTCACTCTGTAATTCCACGTCGCACACAGGGCCCTGTGCATAAATCTTTTCCTTCACAGCCATTCTGAAGCAGTAAACACAAGGTTATTTTAAGCCTAATGAGTGGCTCATCTTGTCATTTTTCCTCTAACATTGATACAGTGCCTGGTGGGTTCCCAAGAGTTGGGTTACAGATTCTTGTGTACTTTGAGCAAAAAAAAATTACAAGTAGACATCCATGCTCAAAGGAAAAAGCAGCTACATTTATTGAAGTTAATGGAAAGTGTGGCCATAGTGAGCAAGTTTGCACCAGCTGAATAAAGCAGGAGGCATGAGTGGGGAGAGAAGTGGTGCCCGGTGGTGGGAAGCAGGAAACAAGCGTAGTCAGGCTTTTGGATTTAAAGCGTGTGTGCCCTACCGAGAGCCATCTCTCTGGATGTGACTGACAAAAATGATCTGTAGAATGCTGAGTAATCTCTAGGTTGTCTAGTGCACATGACTTTCCCATAATTCACTCTGTTGTAGTCACATGCAGGACATGTAGTCCCTATATATAAACCTTTAATGACTTTCAAATGAGGAAAAGTTTGCTATAGGTCAGGATACTGTTTCTAACATGCATGTGCTCTGGCTTGGAGCTTTGGAAACTTGCTGGGAATTTGTTATTTTTATTTCTGCTTCTCTTAGGACAGTGGAGGGAGGATGGGCCTTGGGGTGTTGGGGGATGGAGGAGTGCTCCCACAGCCCCAATTGTGCTGCACTGGTGTCATATTATTACACAAAGGCTCAGGATCGACCCCCCTCCTTCTGATATAGGACTTCCAAATAATATAGGGGAAATATTATAACTCCTAACTTGTTGGATGTCAAATGCACTGAGTTCTTATTTCCCAAAATCAAAGAATGAATACTAAAGAACAACAGAGGTTAAGAGTAAGAAATACAGTATTTATTGAGGGGAAGAGATACAGCTTCTGAGAGACAGCAGGGTGTCCTGAGTGGGTTGCCAATGAGCCCATTTCACAGAGGAAGTTTTATAGCACAAAATTATGAGGTGGGTACAATGTGAGTCAAAACTATTATCAACGAATAAGATTACAAGCATAGCCATGTAGGTGATATTGATCCAATGGGGAAGCAGGTCACATAGCAAACCTACATGGAAAGAACAAAGAACTTTTCAGGAAGGGGTGAGTTCCAGGGTCTTGGTCACCCACTGAGATGACTGATGCCTATCTAGATTGGACCAGGTGTTACCACTTAGCTTAGCCCTTGGGCAGACATGTAGGCCTGTCTATTTTGTGTTTATCTTGAGGCTTGGCCTCCAACAGATATGCCTCAGGCCACAACTATAATGTGTTTTCATCTTTTGTACCAACTTTCTTGAGGGCCTAGCCCTGTCTGTCTGCCTATAAGATTTTTACCTAACGTAGCTGGCTATAATACTTCTCTTATCTTAGATTGCTCATATTTGTATGGACCTTTACTGTTTTTCTGGTCCTCTATGAATAAGCATATGGGGCCTATCATTTTGGAGTCTATCAATTTCTATACTTTTTTCAATTACCCACGATGTCTTCCTCTTCCTTAGCCTGGGAAATGTCTTTTGAGGCTTGTAATTTGGGGGGAGGGTTATGCAGAGATCAGAAATCCTAGTTTTATCCAGTTATTTTCATCCTAAATACTTTATGTTCATAAGGTATTTCCATTTCCTAAAGGATTAGATTTTAGAAATGAAATCCAACTGGGTGTGGTGGCATACGCCTGTAATGCCAGCATTAGGTAGGCTGAGGCAGGAGGATCATTGCGAGTTTGAGACCAGCCTGGGCTACAAAGTGAGCTCAAGGCCAGCCTGAACTGCGTAGCAAGACCCTGTCTCAAAAAGACAAAAAAAAAAAAAAAAAACCTTTAGTTTGAAAAATCAGGCACCTTTTACAGGTAGAGCCAACATCAAGACACTGGGCCAGGTGGGGCTGGCCACAGGGGTGCATACACCTTTGGCAGGCAGAGTAATCAGTGAGACTACCAACGCAGGAGAACCTGAAGCAGCAGCAAGGAGCCAGCAGTTGGGCTCTGGAGAACTCCGCCAACAGAAGACTAGTCCCAGACTCCACATCCAGAGGCCAAGCTCAGCTCCATATCCAGCACATTTCCCATGGTAAACATGGCAGAAGTATATACCACATTTCTGGGATCTGATGTGGACACTATCACAGAACTGTAATCACCAGGGGTATTTTACATTTATGCTTTCTTGTTTGTCTGATCCCTTTCCTGTCTGGTTGGATCTCAACTTGTTTTGTTTTGTATTTTGTGGTTATTTGGGGGCAGTTCTTTTTCTCCTTTCTTCTGGGTCTCTTTTTTCTTTTCTTTTTCTTCTCCTCTTTCTTCCTTCTCTTTTTCACTATTTAGGTTTCTTACCTATCTTTTTTGTTGTCTTCTACTGATCCTCTTTCTTTCCTCAACTACTACTTGAATTTAAACTTTCAAGTGAGTAAACATTGCCTCTGCCCTCTCTGATTACTCTTCGCTTTCTCTTTCATTCTTTCCCTCCTGTACCCTCCAGTTTCCCAAAACTCAGGTGATCAGCCTTTGATCTCCAGCCTTGATTCTACTACATTTGACCTCATTCATCACTTTATCTTGACCCCCCACCCATCTTAACTCCCTAATCCCCTCAGCAGTGTAAAATCACTCCACTAAAGGGAAAACCACTGCATGCAAAAACATGATATATGTTTGATTTTTGTTACATAACTTTGATTTTGTTATATAACTTTAGAATTTGCTCCTGTGGTTAAAGGTATCAGGTTAACAGTTACCATAGTTTGTCAGTACCTGGTACCTCAGCTTTACTTTTCGGGCTGAGGAGGTTTGGCTATCTGGCTGATTAGGATCAGATTGCGAGGAAGGTAAAGAGTCAGCTTGTGGAGACTGAGAATAAGGTGGAGGGGGAGCAAAGGCAGAAGGAACATCGAGAGGGTCAAGAGAGGCTTTAGGAGGAGATTCTGGCAGTGTGGAACGGGCCAAGTATATCTGGGTCATTCCGCATGCATGAAGGAGAGAAAGACATGCCCTGAGAACAATAAAGTTATAAACACACAGTAATTCCTTCCATTTGCTGTTACAGTAGCAAAAATTGTCTAGCACTAATCATCTTGGTTTAACGGTGTCTCTTAGTCCCCAAAAATTAGACAAGAGACAACTGAGCAGAGTGTGTTTTGGGGGCTGGGAAGTAATGTTTCCCATCGTGTGGCCAAATCAAAGGTGAGCCGGAGGCTGGAGTAGCCGGTTCTCGAAATCCCAGAGAGGGCCGTCACCATGTCCGGATGCGAGAGAGGAAAAAATGCCCAAAGCCACCCTCCCAATCGTCATCAAGAAGGCAGAAGGGCGTCCCATAGGACAGAAGAAAAGACACAGTAGTGCCGGAAGGGAGTTTTTGACGCAGGCCTGTGGTTTTCGGAAAACAAAACAGAAACTCCCTGAATGGAGGAGGTTTACCTGTGAGAATTGGAGTGTGCTGGTGTTGGATGAAGGATGGCAACAGCAAATATCCGAACAAAGGAAGAAAGGCTTGTTGGCAGGGGACTCAAACCAAGGGAGTAAAAGATCTCTCCCTTAGTGAGCTCACACAGCCTGCATCCGAGTCACGGCACCAATAGGATGTTTTTTTTCCAGTGCAGAGAGAGAAGTAAAGCAAAATATAAAATGCCTTTATTGTGGGCGTGGGGAAGACCACAGTAGGGAAAGAAAGGAAACATGGAACTTCTGAGGGCTTGTTGTGGGATCCCAGGTTAACTAGGCCCAGGCAGGAGGCAGGGATTAGGAGGCAGACCACCTGACATGGCAGACTAGGATTGGGCAGGAGTGTGGGAAAGGGAAACAGGATATTACAAAATGGGAAGTAGGAAGTTGTAATCTGACTCAGTGGAAGGGTGGCACTTAGCATATGACCTTTAAAAGCCCATGCCATATTGGCTTTGACCTCTAGAGGTTAGTGCCGTATTGACTTGGCGCTGTACTGGCTGAGCACAACACATGACCACCAGCGCCATATTGGCTGGTTGCCATAGTGACTAGGCAGGAATTACAGTGAGGTGAAAAAGCAATCAATAACCATACATTTTCTTTATGGTTACAATGTTCATCTAGGGCAAGGAAAGGGATAAAACAACCCAGGCAAGGTTTGTCTTTGGAAAAGCATTCCAGGGCAAAGTCAGAACTGTAAAGTTAACTCTTTATTTTATTTTATTTTTTTTAAGTTAACTCTTTATAACCCCTCCGGGATGTTTTTCAAGACACAATTTGAGGCTTGCACTAAGACTAGAATTATTCTATCTTAAAATGATATGCTAAGAGTCACTGTCCCTTACAGTGGTACAGTGGCCTGCCTGACAAGCACAAGGTCCTGAGTACAATTCCTAGTATCAAAAAAAAATAAATATAGAGACTGCATTCCTGCTAGGCGTATGCAGAATAGAAGAAAATCTAGTTGGGAAAGTGCTTGTTTTTTCAAATTCTGGTATTTTATTAAAATCAAAAGCATAGAAAGGAAAATATTTTGTCCTTCAGGCTCTGATATATTTGAAATTTGTTTCTGTTTTATAGATTTAATTCAATACTCATACATAGACTTTAATATTACATGAATTTAATAATTTAATAATGAATTAAACTTGTTTTTTGTTACTGAAAGATACCAAAGGCCCTTCCTATTTTGATTATTTTTATTTGATTTTATTGTGTGGTTTTGCTTTTTCTAGAAATAATTTTTGTTTAACAGCTTTTCTTAAATGTCAAGATGCACTTCAATCTGCATAATTATTGTTTTTAGGTTTCAGTTTCTATGTGTTTATCTCTAAAGGCAAAAGATTTTATGTTCAGTATTAAAGGAGAATAAATTCTATAATATATACACACACCTCAAAAATAAACAAACCAGGCACAGGGCCTTTCTGAGCCCTGTGTGACTATATGAGTCACACACCATGAAGCTGGGAATCACAAATGCCCTTTGGTGCTTCTGCCAGTTGATCTAGATTTCTCTAATCTGCAGCTAAATCCCTAATCAACACAACAGTATTCCCCTAGACTCGGTCCGTAAGAGGCCATCAGCCCCCCAGTTTAGCAACTGTAATGGTCTGCGCCAAGCCTGTGGCCTTGGCACAGAGCTCTGTGTGCAGGGGATGCTGATGAATATTAATCGAGTCATTCTTGCCAGGAGGTAAGTATGAGGCCCAGACTGAGCACTGGAGGTTTTTTCTGGTTTTAGAATTCTACCAGTGTGCCTAATGGTGCACAAAGCCTTTGCTAAGAAACACATTTCCCAAAAGTTGGTGCATATATTGATTCTTGGTAAACCAAACCCTATTTTCAGCCCTGGCTCTTTAGGGAACTTCATGAGGAAATCATTTTGTCAGGCCACAGATCTTCACTTCAAAAGCACAGGTTTTCTGAAATCAAGTTTGCTCTACATGCTGCCATCTGCTCCCTGCTGTCATGTCCATCTCCGAGGTTTGCAGCCCTTCCCTAGAAACCTGCACACACCAAGCCCTTGCTTCCAAACAGGATAAAGAAGTTGCACTTAAGGTGAATCCCACCAGATGTGATGGCACACACCTGTAATTCCAGCATTCAGGAGGCTGAGGCAGGAGGATCACTGTGAGTACAAAGCCAGGCTGGGCTACAAAGTGAGTTCAAGACAAGCCTGAACTGTATAGCAAAAACCTGTCTCAAAAAGACAAAAAGATTAAGAAAAAAAAAAAGATGAATCCCACTGTCCTCATCCCTGCACCCTGATGATGTTGACTGACTTGTGTGGCTCTTTATGGCTTCCTTCAAGGGAAGTTCCATGACCACTGATTTCTCTGCCACCTTCTAACTCCCTGAAAGAATTAGTGTGAGCACTTATGACTACCTGTCCTGATCAGTTAGTCTGGGTCTGTGCACAGGGAAAGAACAGTATAGTCATAAGCCACTTGATGAGGACACATGCTGAGAAATGCATCATGTGTGAACACCGTAGGACATCCTTACCCACAGCTTGAGGGCACAGTGCGTTGCACACTGGGCTGTGTGTTGTAGCCTATGGCTTCCCTACCAGGGAAGTATACAGCATATGAGTGTACTGAGCACTGCAGGAAGCCCTGATATATGGTGTCCCTGTATTTAAACAGATCTAAATGTAGAAAAGTGCAGTAAAGATGCAGCATGTATGAACAGCAAGCAACAGTGCCTGGACAGCTCTCTTCCACTGAATGGTGCTTATAGCACTGGAGGCTGCTCTGGGTGACAGTGAGTGAGTGGCGGGGACAGGAAGGCCAGTACGTGACCATGCACTCCTGTGGACTCCACACACCACACATCGCGGCTTCCCTATGCTTACCAAAAGAAGTTTTTCTCCAATAATGACTGAACCTCAGCTTACTTTTTTAACTTTTACTTTATAAACCCTTTAAGTTTTTTACTCTTTTAGAATAACAGTTTAAAATGCAAACATATTTTGTACCTATACAAAACATCTTCTTTCTTTATGAAAACTTATTTTGGGTTCAATGTAGCTCAGCTGCACAGCACCTGCCTGCCAAGTGTAAGGCCTTGAGCTCGATTCCTAGTACAAAAAAATCTTATTTTTTTACTTTTTAAACTTTTTTGTTAGAAATTAAGGCCCACAGTAGCCTGGGCGTACACAGGGCCAGGACCATCACTGTCACTACCTCCCAGCTCCATGTCTTGCATCACTGGGAGTGGTCAGAGGCTGCTCACAGTTAACTTCTTTACTATAAGTAAAGGGAGTGCACTCTAAAATAGCAATAAAAAGTATTATAACTGTAAAAGCCAGCCACCTTGTCATTTATTGCTACCACATCAAGTACAATCTGCATTTGACGGTGTGCTATATTTTATGCAGCTTGGGGCACAGTAGGTTTGGGTACACCAGCATCACCTCAAACACAAGAGGAACATGTTGTGCTCTGACATTCCATGATCAGGTTGAAACTAGGCAACAGGAAGTTTTCAGCTCTGTCATAATCTTACAGAACCACTGTTATACATGTGCTCTGTCGTTAACTGAAATGTCCTTATGTGATGCACAACTGTATTTCCAGAGTCATTCGCCTCTCTCCAGAGAACCTGTATCTAGGAATGTCAGGTAGAAGTGTTTCTGTCAAGGTCCATATTGACTAGGGAAAGGTACTGACAGAATAAGGGATTATAGCAATCAGGATTCATTTTGAGTCTGCTCATACCTTGGTCATTGTGACCAAAAATGCAATTGGGATATTCCACCTCCTCTGAGAAGGCTTCTAGAGCAATTCAGAGAAAAAGAATAAGCTCAGCTGTGTCTTATCTGGCTGGATCACTTACAGGCATGCCCTCCCCCATTTCCTTCATGGTTACTGCACACAGAGGTGCTTGGCATATATTTTACGAGTGAAGGAATGACTCCTTAAAAGGTGTGTGGACTATTTACCATGTGCCAGGCATATCTTGGGAGATACAAACTGAAATCAGACCTGGACCCTGCCTCAAAGAACTTACAATCTAATGAATGGTCAGGTACCTTGGAGCTGCCTCAGTGTTCGTCCATCTCTTCCCTCTGTCCTGCCTCTGTCCTGATTGGCTGTATGTGGGTGTCCATACGCACTCACCCCTTAAGTGCATTTGGAAACTGCCTGCTGTGTCCCTGTGCCCTAGGGTAGTGATGTAGACAGAAGCCCTGGTGTCTACACTTAAGGATTTCACGCACCACTGGAGACAGGAGAACGGTGGAGAAAGAGTGATCGCAAACCTGCAGACATCGCGTCACCATGTGGCTTGCACAGTGATGAGGACTCTGGGTACTGTCAGGGCATGTCGGCTACACAATGCTGACAGGCAGTGCCACGATGACAGAGGAGCCGGCTTCTGAGGCCGCCACTTGCAAGTAGCTCTCAGGAAACCAAACACAGTGCACTTCAGCTCCTGGAATGTAGTTTTCCTGGCACCATGTTCCAGCTGGGATGAGAGCCGAGGTTGTGGGAACACTGTATTTGTTCTAGCAAGGAAACTTGACTGGAATGCAATAAAATGTGCTAGAAAGCCCTGCAGCCTCTGCTGGCTTGTGAACACCTGTCTCAGTAATATTCAAACAGATTCCCACATTTGAGCCCAGCCTGAACAACTCAGTGAGAACCTGGCTCAAAATTCAAAAGGGCTAGAGGTGTACAGGGTGAAGGCCCTGGACCAACCCTGGCACTGCAACAAACAAGCTAGCAAACGCTTGAACATCTAGAGAGACCGAAAGCAATCATTTTGGTAACTTTACCTCAAATATGACAAAGAAATGATTTTTGTAACTTTTAAGATTAGCAAGGGGCTGGGGATATAGCTCAGTGGAATAAGCGCTTGCCTAGCAAGCGCAGGGTCCTGAGTTCGATCCTCAGTACCACACAAAAAAAAAAAGATTAGCACATTACTGGACATCATGATACTAATGTAATACAATATGTGATACTATTCAAAAACAAACAGATGCCAATTTTCTTTAATAAATTAAGTTGTTAAATTAATTTAAAGTAACTGTCTAAAAGTGATTTGTGGAAAATAAATTTTGAACTTACATTGTATTTTGTTGAGGGATCCTATAAATATTAAGACACAGATGGAAATTTAATCATGTGGTAAATAATGTCATAAAAATAAACATCAAGTTTTTATTGCTTACTCTTTGAATTCTTGAGATTTCTCTTCATTTTGATAAATTTTAGTGTTTTAACTGGGAAGAAAAGGGGACATGGTTTTAGGATATTAGCATATATCTCTAAGAAAAAATTTGTAAATGCACCTATTTTCATCTAGCACAAAGCCACATTCGATATGTCATCACTATCAGTGATAGTTAACATTACTTTTCAAAGTATTAGAGAATCTTCGTTGCTGTGGAAGAATTTTAATAAAACAGCTAATGCAAAGGTCTGAGTAAAAAGCATCTTTTAAGTTAATTGCAGAAATATTATCATTATGTGCAATGAATTATCACATGTCCACATGACTGTCCTATGAGCACTCTGTTTCATAGAATTAAACACCATCATATGCCCAACTATAAAGCAAGCTATAACTTTCTTGTCAATATTTAGGGCTGGATCAGATCCTCATTCAAAGAAGAAATCTGAGAATCACTTGTTGGGAACAGTTAGGGAAATTTAAATATGGGCTGGGTTTTACAGGATATTGAGAAAGTACTATTAATTTTGTTAAGAGTGATAGTGGTAATATAGTTATATAGGAAGTATCACAATGCCTGGAATTTATATTAAAATAACTCACAAAAACTAATTGATAAATTTAAATATGACAACATATTAATAATCATAATACTCTTAATGATAGTGGAGGTATGTGGGTGTCTTAAATTTTTTCTCTGCTTTTTAGTTTGTCTGTTTCCATAACAGGTCAGAACAACCACGAGGTAAATAAGTGTCCAGCCTCCACGCCCCTCCGTGGCTTGGTGATGAGCAGAGTAGCTGGGAACCATGTGTCCTGAGAGCTGCCGCTCCGCTGCCCCTGAATGCTCACGCAGAGGCCCGCATGCCGCTTTGTCCTTTTTATACCGTTTCTGTTTCTACAGACAGACACAGAGAGAGACAGCACGAGCCCTTCCCTAAGCAGAGGGCAGAGCACAGGCTGCTGATGACCCCACAGGGACGCAGCTGCCTGAGGTCTGGGGCTGTCTGTCATGACCAAGGCTGGCCAGGAAGGTTTTCTTCTGCAGCCAGTCATATAAACCTTCAAGAAGGAACAGCACAGCAACAGCCTTCAGTCTTCTCTTCCTTTCTTGGAGAAGAGATCCGCAGAGGGGATAGGGAAGGAGGGAAACAGAAGTTTTCTGAACAAGTCTTGTCCAAGTCTCCTCCAGATGACTCAGGGCCCCCTGTTCCCTCAGCAGCAAGCTGTCCCTCAGCCGGGCTCCCCAAGCTCCCAGCTGCATTTTAGCTGTCTCCCAGTACCCTGTCCTCCCACCTGGGTTGTCTGCTTCCCAGGGGTCACTTCTGTTCATGTCCAAGCCTGTTTCTGCCATCTATGCCTGCAGTCATAACTAAAGTACACAGGAACCAAACTGCAGTGTGGAACTCCAGTCACACAGTTCACCTGTCACAGAGAAGTGACCACAGCTTGGACCTAGATCTGCAGTATGGCCACTGAATAACTTTTCAATGTCTTCCAAATATGTAAGTGTTTAAGGCATATATTTTTATTTAAGTGATTCACAGCTTCTGCTAATAAGCCAATCAGCTCCTTCACCTTGATAACACTGGAGAAGAGGCCTCCACCCTATGATTCTCTGCCCAGATTCCAGTGAAAATAATCCAAACCCAGATCATCAAAGAGGAATTTTTTCCCACAGACCTTGGCCAGGGAACAGATCCCCCTCGGTGCCTTACTTCCCTTGTACTTTATTTAGACTCTTAGGGCTGGGGATATAGCTCAGTGGAATAAGCGCCTGCCTAGCAAGCGCAGGGTCCTGAGTTCGATCCCCAGTACCGTAAAAAAAAAAAAAAAATAGACTCTTGTCAAGACCCACTGACTGAGTATGCACTGGAGTGTGGGGCAGACACTCCATGCCTGCCTGCTCCCACTTCGCGATCAGAGTGTGAGAGGCCACCTGGCCTCCAGCTCTGCCACGGGACATGTATGAGCCGGTCACCACTGTGCAGGCGTGTCAGGAAATGGAGGCCAGGGAAGCTTGGAGGTGCAGCCAGAACGCTCCCCTCAGGACCTCGAGGCCCATGGAGGTTTGGACCTCACCTCCTAGGGAAACCAGAGAGCAGATGTGGCACGGCACAGAGGGAACCTGGGGATCAGAGGCCCGTGCTTTCTACAGCAGGCCTGAAGACCTTGACGTTCAGCCTCTGGAAGAAGCCACTGGGGACGGGACACTTCCTGTGTGGTGACATAGTGGTGCAGGATATCAGGCAATCTACTTCTACCCCCAGCTACCTTCGTTGGAGACCAGCTGAGACCCCACTTGCACCCCGGTGCCGGGGTAAGGGATGGGTCTCCCCACAGCAGGTGAACATGTAGCCAGCCCCTGGGCTGATCCCCATCCCTGTCTGAGCCGTATCCTCTCGCTTTAGCTCTGCTTCGTGAGGCCATGATCACCTGCAGCAGTAAGGCAGCCAGGCGTCAGCAAAGAAGGGACACTCTCCACGGGCGCCCCTCATCTGGCGTGAGAACCCAGGTGCAGCCGAGCAGCAGGAGTGTTCTCCAGCTTCCAGATCCCTGGGGACAGACGGGACCCCCCCCCCTCGGGGAGGCGGGCAGGGCTCCCTGTGGGCTCTGCAGGGGAGGTGGCCCGGCCTGGCCGGGCCCTGTGGCCAGAGAGCGGGGAGGACGCCGCGTCAGGGACGTCAGGGACGTTACAGGACAGTTGTCTCAGGTGCTTTGTATCCCTAACAGAGAACCGAGCAGGACACAGAAAGGGTAAGAAAGGCAGAGATTTATTGCAGGAAAGTGCATTCCTCAGAGCGTGCCCGGCCAGAGAAAACCCCAGAGCAAGCCTGCCTCAGGGCGGCCCTTCTGCTTTGGGTCTTGAGGCACCGCCGGGACCCTTCCCGGTCTGGAGGTCGGGGTAGCCGACCGGGACCCCAGTGAGTTGGAGGTTTCCACCCCTTCCTGGGAGGGGCTTTCTGCCTATCCGGGCTGCACGGCTGCGAAGCAGGGCGCGGCGGACACCACCTCTCGGACGCTGTGACGGCCACGGCCGGCCCTGAAGCAGCTGCTGCGGACGCCCCCGGGGCCAAGGAGGCGGGAAGGGTCCGCCCATCAGGTCGCCAAGGGGCGCGGGGGCGCAGGGGGAAGCACGCGGCCGGGGGCGGCGGCCACGGCGCCCTGCGCTAGTCCTGCCCGGCCGGCGCGGCGCCGGCCCCGCCGGCTCGGAAGTCGGGCGCGCTCCAGGCGCGCGGCGGCGCGGTCCGCTCCACGCGCTCGCACACCGTGCGGATGTCGCCGGCACAGGGTGCGATGCGCGTGCGGGCCTTGAAGGGCGCCAGGCCACCGCGGCCGCGCGGGCCCCATTGCCGTGCCAGCCGCTGCAGCTCCTCCTCCTGCCGCGTGCGCTCCAGCGCCTCCTGTAGCGCGCGGCGGAACAGCCGCGACACCTCCTGCACCGCCGGCTCCTGCTCCGCCAGCAGCTGCCGGAACCTGCGGACGCGCGCGTGCTGAGCTCCCGCACCTCCCGCCCGTCCGCAGCCGTCTGCCCGCCCAGACCCCTCGGGGACCCCGGGCTTCCGGAGTCCGCGCGGGTCCCATAGTGCAGAGTCGGAAAGGGGCAAGGCTGAGATTGTCAGCCTGGAAAAGGGGCAAGGTATCCAAAGGCCCCAGAAAGTAAGAGATCTTGGATAGGTTTGGAGCAGGACTGAGAGTTTGCAGAGGGGATTTCAAAGGAAATGGTGTGGGCGGTTTGCTGGAGGGGAGAGGCAGAGCTGGGGACTCTAGGGACCTTTCAGGTGTTTTAATGTAGGTTTGTAAGAACTTGAGGTACTTTGGAGCTATTGGAGATTGGAGGACTGACTGCCTGCTTCCTTGATCTCGGCATCCAATGGGGACAGGGACCGGAAAGCCAAGGCTTGCAGGTCGCAGTTACTTCAGGAACACTGCTGGACCCATGCTTTAAATGTCTGGTGCCCCAGGGCTGCTCAGTGTTCTCACACACACACACACACACACACACACATACACCTTGGGCAGACCAGAGTGAAAGTTGGTGTGAAGTAGCATAATTAAGATATTAATATTGGGGCCAAGCATAGTGGCATGTGCCCCAGCTCTGTGGGAGGCTGAGATGGGAGGATGGAAAGTAGGAGCCCAGACTGGTCAACTTAGTGACTTAACAAGATCCTGTCTCCAGTTAAAAATGTGGAAAAGCCGGGGTTGTAGCTCAGTGCACAGGCCTCGAGTTAAATCCCCAGTACTGCAAAATAAATAAGTTAACTTAAAAAATAAAAACAGTATTGAAGAGGCTGTGTGGGAAAATCCCTCCAAGAAGGGAATCTGAATACAGCCTGATGAAGGAGCAGCAGCTGTTAAAACCCAGGATAGTAACAGCCTGGCAGGAGGGGCACAAAGCTTCAGGCGGGCGTCCTTGCCATTCTTGCCTCGGTGCACCTGTGCCCAAGAGCTGCCCAGCTGTTCCCCCTGAGCCCCTTGTCCTCCCTGAGTCCACCTTGCTCCTTCTGACAGGACTGCCCTCCAGGTCCTGGTTCTGGCCCTCGTGGCCCAGGCCCTGCAGCCACACTCCCAGGGTCCCCAGCCCAGTGGTGCCTGTTGCAGGGCCCGGCCTTACCTGAGGATGGCCGGTCCACAGTAGGATGGGTGGATCTTGGCGCACACGGCTTCCAGCTGCAGCCGCTCACCGGGGCTGAGGTCGTAGGTGGGCTGTGGCGTGCTGGCCAGCCAGCTGTAGTCCACGCCAGTGCAGATCTTCCTGACCGTACTGCTGCGCTCCCGCTGCTGCCGCTCCGCCTCTCGCATCTGCCCCGCCAGCTCCATCATGAGCGTCTCCAACACCATCTCCGCCGGACTCCGTGATGACAGCCTGGCTGGGGCCTCATTCCCCCGGAGCCATGGGATGAGGGACATGACCCCTTGGCCCTGTGAGACAGAGCAGGAGGCCTCTCTGGGAGGGAGAGCTGGGCCCAGGTGAACAGAACTCTGTGGCATCCAATCAGTCACATCACATCTCTGGAGTCAGGCCAGACAGCTGTGAGAAGCAGATGTGGGTAAACTGGACTCAGTGAGCGGCACTGAGAAGTGATGTACTTGCTCCTGGGTGTAACAACCCTTAAAGCATTCTGATGATTGAACCTAGGGAAATTGCCTCCGGAAGCTTCACTCAGGAAACAGTGAGAGACGTGGTGTATAGCTGAGCACTTCACCCCTCCAGCTGGGGGAGTGAGAACACACATGTGCAGTTAGAACAGTTCCTCCAACCATGAGGACTGAACCAGAGAACAGCTTTCCAAGTGCCCCCGGGTGCAGCCCAGACACAGAACCACACAGCGCTGACCTTACCCTGGTGACACTCACCCAGCATCCACCCATGCATCCATCCATTCAGGTAACCCAGGCCTGGTGCACACATTAGTGGGGGACTCTGCTATCTGGAAAATATGAGACAGTAAAGCCGGACATCAGCCACGTTGGTGGTACATCCTGTCATCCCAGCTCCTCTGGAGGCTGTGCTTAGCATGCAGGAGGAGCCCAGCCTGGTCAACGTAGCGGCTCAGGCAGACCTTGTCTATAAGTTAATTAATTAATTAAAATAAAACAAGGGCATTGGAGATGTGGCCCAGTGCAAAGGCCCTGGGGACAGTCCCCAG
Organism: Dinomys branickii; assembly: GCA_004027595.1. Taxonomy (NCBI): domain Eukaryota; kingdom Metazoa; phylum Chordata; class Mammalia; order Rodentia; family Dinomyidae; genus Dinomys; species Dinomys branickii. The sequence continues at coordinate 19,710 of PVLD010017394.1, read as the reverse complement.
GACAGAGCAGGGGACCATAACATCAGTGGGAAAGGTGACCACAGTGCAGTTAGTGTTGGTGTGGGGAGGGGATAGCGGCTGACTTAGAGGATGGAAAGGGTCAGAGAGCACACTGTGGACAGGAGGGCTGAAGGGTGTGTGCAAGCATCAGCCACAAGAGCTGAGGGAAGCAGAGGACTCAGCCACCGCACAGGCGAGATGTGGGCCAGGGCTGGGGCTGGCTGAGTGGGGAGGCTACTGCCCCCAGGCCCCACAGGGTCCTGCTCAGCACTGGCCTGGGAGTAGCCAGCTGACTGGGTGGACAGATGGATGCAGTTGTGAAGGAATGAAGGACCGAGGAAGGTGCTGCGGTCCTTGGTGCCCTCAGGTGTGGACGGTGGCTCTGCGGGTGGTGGAGGGAATGCCGCTCTGGAGCGCCAGCCAGAAGTGGGTGCCCAGGTTCCCTGCCTCCCGTTTGCCACCCAGCCTCTTCCTGCCTAGACACAGCCAGGCTGTCAGGACTCGGCAGGGTGACTGTGCCCCCTCACTTGGGGTCACTGCACACACTGGAACCCTCGGCCTCCCAGTTCCTGAGAAAGCCCCCCTTCTCTTACATGTCACCTCCCTCCGGAGAGCATTGACCTCCCTGTACCTCCTGCTCCCCCGCCACCCCTGCTCAGTCCTGAGTGGGTGCTGTTCTGTGGGTCGGCACCGAGCATCCGACATCAGGCACCCAATACCCAGCACCAGCACCCAATGCTCAGCAGCAGAGGCTGGCCCACAGCAAGTGCTCAGTGAACACCTAAAAATAAATGGATCACTCCTCACTTTCTAACTGTTATGGTTGATACATTGTGTCAACTTGGGGAGTCCGGAGGTGTGGCTGAATGATTCAGCTGGAAGCCAGGGTGCTTACTTTGTATACATCCTGAGCCTGTGGAAGTGGAGGGCATGGAGGTTATGTGAGAGGTACACGCCCCCTGGGTGGGGGCAGGCTGTTTACAATGTAGGGGAGAAAAGGAGGCTGCTTGCAGCCATTCCTCCCTTTTGCTCTGGTTGTTTTTGCTGTGCTCTGCTGCCATGAAGTTTGCCCTCTGCCATGTGCCCCACTCTGCCTCTGAAGCAGCCAAATATGGACTGAAACCTCCACAAACTGTAAGCTAAATAAACCTTTCCTTTCTTCATTTTGAGTGTTGGGTATTTTGTCTCAGCAGCAAGAGTAAAGTAACCAAGACACCAACTGATTTTGATTAATCCCAACATGAAGGCCAGGACTGGGTCACCGTGCGATGCACTAGTCGTCCGTGTGTGCATGTGTCTGTGAGTGTGCGTGCGGACTGTAAATTCACCCAGAGTCCCTGCTCATCCCAGTTTCTCAGCTTCCTGAAGACCCACCTTGAGGCTTCATTCTGGCCATGCCCTGCCTTCCTTGACCCTTGTTTCCTGTGAGTCTGTGCACCCTGGAGCTGAGGGTGACTGTGGGGTGAGGGACAGAGGAGGCCCAGAGTCCTGCCACCCAGGGCTTGGAGAAGCTGGCAAAACAGTCTGTGCCCAGGGCAGCCTGACCTCAGAATGGCCCCACCACAGCCATGGAGGCCTGGCCAGGCCGTGGAGACCTAAGCAAGGGGCCGCCCCACACATATGCAAGGGGCCTGGGCCATGCAGCCGTGAGGCCCGCGTGTACACAGCTCTGTGTAACAGGTGGATATTTATGGATGATACCTGCGTAGCTTACAGTATGGAGACCTTTTAATGTCATAAAATTACCTTACATAAATAATATACTTTTTCTCAAATAATTTATTACTGTAATATATTCTGTAATTATTTTAATATATATTTAAGTATATTACATAATCCTCTACAGATGTTATATGTATATTTATACATCTAAACATTTTCAAGTTACAAATTAAGCTACAAAGTATTGAAATCTGTCCCACTGTCTTCCTGTCTAATGTTTCCCAGAGCTTCTGACTGGCGCACAGCTCTGTAAGCCAAGCCAGCTCCTGCCACCCAGCTCCATCCTGCACCATTGTAACGGACCTGCACATGTCAGTGGGGACGCCCAGCCTTGGCACACAGGGCCATCTGCACCCCTGCAAACAGCCTGGAGGGTAGCCTTGTGTGGTCCCTCTCCCTGGCATCCTGGGCTGGCCTCCTGAGCAGGTGCTTTGGTACAGGGCCACCTGAGTCCTGGTTCCTGGGGCTCTGAGCCTCTCAGCCAGGTGACACATCTGGAGAGGCAGCTCTTCCTCGCCCCACACCCCACACATGACCTGGGTGAGGCTTTGGTAGACAACACACAAGGATTTTGCCGAAGCTATTTCTGTCCTAGTGCCAGCTGCTACCCTGGAAATCTCTTGGGCAGGTCTTACTAAGTTCTTAAGGGCAAAAGAGGGAGGGAGACCTCCAGAGAAGAAGCAGGGAGGGACAGAGAGGCAGGCTGGCTGGTCAGATTCAGGGGTGCTGTCCTATCCCAAGGCCCTCAGGAATTGACTCACAGCCAAGACTGCTGCCAGACGTACGTGGTCTGTGGGTCACCCAGGGGCTACACCAGCTTGGGTCCTGCCCTGCACCCCCATGGCAGGCCACACTGCTCAGTGTCAGCTGCAGGTCCCCAGCTCTGGCCAGCAGCAGAGCCCTGGTCACCTGAGTCCCGTGGAGCCAGCCCTCCTCCCCTCAGCCAGTGCACTTACAGTCTCCTGCAAGTGTGTGACTGCTGATCAACCCTCACTTTAACTTAGGACCACTGGAGAAACCCGAACAAGGTGCTGAGCTCCCTGGAGGAGGAAAACAAGCAGAGTGGCAGAGCTGGGCCCCAGGAGGGGTCAGGGCCTTAGCGACATGGTCCCCCAGGTGGTCCCCAGGAAGCTCCTCCTCAAATATAAACTGGGCTTCACACGTCTGTGTAGCCCACACTCCAGTGCCCCCTGGGACTCAAAGGGATGCGTGTGAGAGCTTCGCAAGCTTCTGTCCCATGCAGTGAGAGGTGTGGCCACAATTCCTGGGCCTGGATAGCCAGGAAGAGGCACGGCCAGACCCTGCCTGTCAGCTGCTAAATGGAGCCAGAGTCAGAGTGGGAGCAGACATAGCCTGCAGACCAGTGGTCTCTATGGGAACCTTGGGGACACACCCTCCCTCTGCCAGCACCCTCGCTGGGGCAGGATGGCTGCACCCTCTGGCGACCGCCTTCCCTCCCTCCTGCCCCATGTCTCCTCTGTTGAGGCTGGGGCCTCAGTCCCACTCTTTGCCCTTGGATGTTTTCTGGGTGCCTGGCTGTACCCTGTCTGTGCCAGCTCAGCAAGTGGCCAGACTTCAGCAAAGGCTACCACCCTCTTCCTCCCCAACTCAGGCAGGCTGCGTTCAGGTCACCTTTATGGTCCTGAGGGCTGGGGATATAGCTCAGTTGAATAAGCGCTTACCTAGCAAGCGCAGGGTCCTGAGTTCGATCCCCAGTACCGCAAAAAAAAAAAAAAAAAAAAAAAAAACAAAAAAACAAACAAACAAACCTTTATGGTCCTGAGCTTCAGTTTCCAGTGTGTAATGGGGGGTGTAAGGTATTTACTTCAGCTTACTATGAAATCAGATGCGAGGACGTCTGCATACGTGTTTTGCAAACTCACAAGAAGCTGGTCCCTCTATGGTTGTGGCTGTCTTTGGTGCTTAGTGCAAGGATTCTTACCCAGGTTCCTGGAAGAATTTGGAGACTGGAAATGTGATTTTTTTTTTCTTTCCTCCTTTCTTTTCTTTCCCTTTCCCTTTCCCTTTTCCTTTCCCTCCTTTCTCTTTTTCATGGCACTGGAGATTTTTTTTTTTTTTTTAATTCTTGAGACGGTCTTGCTAAACTACTAAGCTGCCCAAGTTGGGCTCAAACTCCCTAATGCCTGGAGTGCTGGGCTTACAGGTGTGGGAACCACACTTGTTAAGATGATGAACTTGAATGGGGAAAAACCACCCTTACTTTCACTAACCTTTAACTAGAATGAAGTATTCCCTTGGCCTGTGAGCGGTGCCTGTGACATCTATCCCCGGCATGGTCACCGCTGTGGTCTGCCCTCTTTAGAGTTGGCCCTGGAACATTGTGTGTGCAAGCTGCAGCAGAGTTTACCAGGCTGCCCCTGTGCTTTACTCCCTTCCGTGTTCACAGAGCTGCCTGCGTATTGCTGTCACAAGTTGTGTCCAGAAACCCCCTCTGATAGCCGCACTGGATAGAGCCAGCTTCCTCCATGACCCAGTGGCACCGTCAAGTTCACTTAGAACTATGTTGAGAACGCATCCCCAGGCTGCACAGGTCCCCAAGGGGCCCAGCACAGGAGGACAGTGGCCCTGGCCTGCTGCAGGCTTGACTCCAGATCACTTCTGGCCTCCCCTGCGCCCCAGCCGGAGGTGGGGATCGAAGGGGCAGTGGCTCCATGGCTGCCCCAGAGAGTAGCAGAGCACACAGGTGCCACCTGCCTCCCTGTTCCTCTGCGCTTCTCTCCCCTTCTTTCCCCTCCAGCCTCCTGCCTGGCCCTGTGCTCTCTGAGCCTTCTCTTCAGCCTGTTTCTGAGCACCCTGAGGGTGAGGACTTTTTCCCTCTCCCAGGGACCAGGCTACCAGCTGCAGCTCACTAGGATGGGGGCTGGGGTGTTCAGCAGTGAGAGCAAAGTGGAACCAGGCCCTGCGCATGATGGGAGGGGCAGGCCCCCCTCCAGCAGGCACCCTGGCTCTGCATCCCACACAGCCCACCACAAGGCAGGGGCGGCCCTCGCTCCAGGTATGCTGATTTCTTAGTCAAAAGGTGCTGTGCCCAGATCTAGCCCCGTCCACCTCCAAAGATGGGCACTAACAGCTGAGCTAAGCATCTGCAGGTCAGGGCAGGAGGGCCACCCCAGGGCCCTCCAAGCCTGGACATGGAGTGGCCCAGAGCCTGAGGCAGCCAGAGGCCTCTCAGCAGACTCGAGGTGCGCCCCTTCCAGTCTTTCCAGCCCTCTTCCTCCCAAGGCCACAGCCAATTCCACACAGTACAACTGACCTCTGTTCTCTCTGGCATCATAGAAAAATAAACTGACCCACCAAGCCAGGCATGACACAGCTTGACTCACCTGTCCTCTGTCTGGCCAACAAAAACCCCAGCTCAAGGACCACCCACCCCAAAGTCTGTGCCTTGTTAGCCACCTAGGTGTCACTAGTCCCCATGGCCAGGCTCCTCCCCAACCTAGCTGTGACCACTACGAGGGGAAGAGCTATATCTTCTGACCACACTGGCACACACTAGGTGATTGCTGGTGCTTCCCACAGGATCCCAAGCACAGTAGCTGGCATTCAGTCCTCCTTATTCTGAGGCAGATGAACAAGAGGAGAGGGTACCCTTTGTGGAAGGGCTGATGCCCATGACCGCTACCCTGCTCCCTGGGTCCCAGCCTATCATTCCCCTGGAGCCCTGCTGGGGGCCAGCCAGCCTGGGTCTGCTTCCTGAGTGTCTGGTCAAGAGTCACAGTCTGGCCCACAGGTTGCCTACATGTCTTGGTTATGCTGGATCCCGCCACCTGACTCTTTACCCTGGACCCAGGCTCTGCTCCCAGCGGCCACCCCCAGCTGCCCAGCCTCAGCTCTGTCTCCTAGTTGTGCAGCTGCACTAGGCTGGGCTGGGCTGGGCTGGGGAGACTCCTGCTTACCTTGCTTTCTCGGGCTCTGATTGCTGCTCCCCAGGGTGAGAGAAGTGGGTCTGGGTCTTTTCAGGAAAAGCAGAAAGTTGAGCAGGGGCTGGGAGGGTGGGCTACATACATCCTCTCTGCCTCCCTCCTGGCTCTTCTGCTGGCTGCCTCCTTGTGCCTTTTGCCCTTTCTGTCTCTGAGAAGTTTTGCCGGAGTCCACGGTGCCAAGGGAGGGCAGAGGGAAGCAGCTGGGCGGTGTCCTCGGAGTGGGAGTCCCTGGAGGCTGAGCTGAGCTCCTGTGCATTTGGAGGCAGGCCAGCTCCTGCTGTAGTTGCCATGGAGACCCACTAAGCTAAGCCCTCTGACTGCAGCAGTATCATCTGCCAGGGGAGCTAAACCTGACGCAGGTGCCCAAGAAGGCAGGCAGGTGGAGAGACAATGCCCCATTCCAGATGACATTTTGCCCGCTTCCTCCCCAGTACTCAGTGTGGTGCAAACTGGAGATATGGTCCAGGCTCCTGTCCTCTGAAGAGCCGGCAGCAGGCCTGTTGCTGGCAAATGTTCCCAGCCACCTGGGGCAGCTCTGAATGCCCTCTTTCCACCCTCTCCCCCCAACAGGCATGGCTTTGTTGCAGCTGGGGCGCCTGCCTGCACAGATGCACCTTGCCTTCCCCAGCCCATCCCAACCTGTCTTCCCTCAGCTTGTCCGAGAGGTGCGCTCAAGTGCAGAGTTCTAGCTTTCTGGAGGAACGGTCAGATGGACAGGGAGCCGGCAATGTGATGTGGATTCCAAGGCACTTAAAAGGAACATGCGTGGCCGGTGGAAGAACCTGCTGCCATCCTGCACCCACTCCCACCTGAGTCCTCAGGGTCACTGCCCAGACACTGTGTTCTTCAGGGACCTTGCTGGCTGGGAGCCTCAGATGGGCCAGCCGTGCTTCTGAGACATCGGCTGGCACTGAAACAGAAGCATGCTGTCCTGGCAGGGTATTGGGGTCCTCAATGGACACTGAGCTGTCTTATAGTAGACCTGAGGGGTGCCATACAGCTGATAGTGACTTTAGACTCATCTTGTTTTGATTTAGTTGAAAATGAGGGAAAGCACAACCAGGAAGAAACTGAGCTCTGGCTGCCAGCCCAGGCTCACTGCTGTCCTGCTGTGGCCTCTGGCGCCCAGCCAGGGAACCAGAGATGTCAAATTGTCCAAGCAGCCACCGGGATGATAAGCTCAGCCCCACTAAGAAATCAGAGGGACAAAGTTTAATGAAAGGAAGACACTTTATTTGTAAAGAGGGAAAGGAAAGGATGAGAAGACCAATAGCTGGTCTCGTAAGAAAGAGTCAAGGTAGGATGCTCTGGAAAGACAGGGCCTGTGGGCCTTCACTCCCGGAGCTTTTATAGAGGGTCAAACTTACTGCCAACTTGCAGTAACTGGCTTGGCTTCCAGGCATCTCTGACTAGCGTTTCCAGTCGTGGTTGCAAGGCTACTTTTTGTGGATCTGCCTTTCAAGGCCTTATCTTTAGGGTGGGTGGCTAGTTGGCAAGGGGGTATTTTACTTGTGACTAGCTTAGAGTTAGTAAGAGGGCGTGTGGATGTCCACCATACTCTATAATGACCCTAGAGTGCATAACAGAGAGACTCTAGAATGATACACCTGCATACATATGACTATGTTAGTGTGTGGATGTGAGTACATCCTCCTATATAATGAATCAAAGCTTCCCTGGAGTTTGGTAGCACCACCCCACCCCCACCCAGCTTCTCTGTACCTGCTGGCGCTGGGGGTGGCTCATTGCTCATGAGCTTTGCTCTCTGTCCTTCTGTAGGCCTTTCCCCTCTCTGGTCTCTTGGTGCAAGTCCCAAGGCCATTTAGTGCCTTTCTTTACCTGGTTTTTCTCCCTTTCTCTACTCTCCTTGATTTTTCCCCCAAGGAAATTTCTCTGGTGAAGTTTGTGTTTGACTCCTTCCAGGCAGGATTAGCTGGAGACCCAAGGAGGACCTTAGTCTGTTTTCTCAACTGCAGACCCTGCCCCTACACCGCTGCAGGTACGGAGCCCCTCATTGCTAAGGGGCAGGCGAGGTCTAACATGAGTTCTTAGCCCTGAGCAGGGTGGAGATCCCTCAGGGGCAGGAGGCAGGAGTCTCCGCAAACCCTATGGGAAGGAAATCAGAAACATTTTTTAAATGCAGAAACTTGCTGTGACACACAATGGGGGTGGCCCAGCTGTTTAACAATGGAGGGGCCAATTAGGAGTTACTGTATGCACTCTCCCCAAATGCTCCGCCTGTGGGACAGTAAGTAAGAAATACTGGCCTCTAGGCCCCTGTGCTGCAAAAAACAGCAGGACTGCCGCACAGGCCTGTGGATAGAGGTACCCAGCAGAGTTTCTCTCCCTCATCAGAGAAATGGTGTTTGAGGAGCTTGCCCTGGGCACTTGGTGACAGGCAGCAGAAGTGCGGACGTGCTCACAGGGAGGCCATCACAAATGTAGTGAGGGGGCCATGCTGGGGGTCACATCCAGGCTGCTTGACCAGTGTGGCTTAAATGGGCCTCTACTCAGCAAGGTGCCCTTATCTTGGGAGGTCTAGTACTTCCTGCCCCCAGGAGGTCTGAGTGGCACCGTGCCCAGAGACCCATGTCATTTTTTTTTTTTTTTTTTGTCTTTTTGAGACAGGGTCTCACTATCCAGTTCAAACTGGCCTTAAACTCACTTTGTAGCCCAGGCTGGCCTCAAACTTGCAATGATTCTCCTGCCTCAGCCTCCTGAGTGCTGCGATTACAGGCGTGCGCCACCACGCCCGGCAGACACCCTTGTCATTTACTAGGCAGTCTCTTCCTTAAGTAGGGTGAAAAGGGCTCCCACCTACTGCGCCCCAGCCCTGTGCCTGGCCACAGACACACAGCAGCCGTTCATTCTTCCGGCAGCCCATGACTGTCTTCTTAGGATACTCACGTGGTCAGTAAGCAAACAGGTTCAGAGGTAAATTTTGAAAGTTTCAGGCTAATCCTGGCAGGGCTAATCCTGGCTAACCATGACCGGTGGCAGCTGGTCAGAGACACTCCCGTGGGCAGAAGAAACCAAGAATGCAGCTGGTGCCTCAAGCAACCCGTACCTGTGGCTAGAGCCCGTCTCCACACCTGTGAGAGACAGGCCTCGTGTTGCACAGCCCCTCTCCACGCCCAGACCCAGAGCCATGAGGTCCACAAGCTGCTCAGGGTACACTGCCCTTGCCAGGCCTAGTGGGCGCCCCAGGGCTCCCTGTGGTGCTGACCTTTAACCTCCATGCCTCCTCCTCACACCTAGGTCACAGGAAAACCTGCACCCCTGGTTCACTGGGCAAGGCCATGGCAGGGCCCAGAATTTCCTGCTGATCTTGAGACCCTGAGATTCAGGCTGTGTTCAGGCAGCAGCCAGGCGCCATAGAGGGCCCCGATGGGCTGCTCAGAAGCTCCCTGGGGTCCTCCTGCCGCTCTCGTCCCTGAGGCCACCTGAGCTGGTAGGCATGGCAACAAGCAGCCACCCGCCTTGCCGCCAGCTCACTGTGCAACTGGCTCTGAGGGCCCTGTCCCCGGCTCTAGTAACTTTAAATGGTAGACTTAACTCCTGGTTTCTGCCGCACAGCTTGCTGGGCCCCAGCCTCCCCATGAGCAGATCCTCGCGCCTCCTGCCCAGCTCCTGCCTGCCCTTCCAGTCCTCTCTGATCCCACAGCAACCAGTTGTGCGCTTCCACTTCTAGAAGCCTAATCAGATCCTCTGGGCTTTGAAAGCACAGAGCTTTACCTCTTGGTGACCCTAATAATGTTCCTCCCTGAGGGGAGTGCTGGCCACCAGGAGATTAACCCCTACTTTCAGCTTGGACTCTCTCTTTTTTTCTTCTGTGTGCTTCTGAAAAGTCTGCCTCATGTGAGTTTAATTTATATTTGTGTATCAAACATGCTGTTTCTCCACGGGTACTGCAAATACTGCATAGTCAGGAAAATGACAGCAGGAGCACTCCGCCTGGATAGCTTGCTGTGGAAGGGCGACCTCCATGTCCCCCACGGGGAACTTGAGTTCCCAGGAGTTAAGTGGCTCAAGGGCTCGCCCACAGTGCAGCTGCACCAGGATGTGAACCTTGTTGCAAGATGGTCCTGTGACCCTGCATTACTCTGCATTGAGGTTCCCTCCATGGGCCAGTCAGGATTTGTACATAACACCCAATTAACCAAGCTGTTGAGACAGATGGGACCAAGCACAGAGAGAAACACAGTTGGGAACAATTGCCATACTGCCCACCTCCACTCCTAGACACCTGAGGTAACGGAGGACACAATGTAGTCTGTCGTTTTAAACACTTCTCCAGCTCAGGCAAATAGAGAATGTTGGCACTTTCCTGTGTTGGGCTTTTTTTTTCTTTCTTTCTTTCTCAAAAATAGGATCATATATTTATGTTTTTCTGCAACTTCCTACCTTCACACAGATCAAATTGTCTCTGTGTAAACATTCACATTAGGGGTGAGCTGGAGTGTACAGTGACCATTTCCTAATTGTCCCAGGTATTTTGCTTTTGTAAATGAGCTACTTTCTGTAGTATGTTTCTTTCCTCACCTGCCTTCAAGAATTTCCCTTTACTTTCTTTGTTTTGTTTTATTTTGTTTTGTTTTGTTTTGTTTTACTTTTGTTTTTAGGCAGTTTTTTTTACAGTCCTGGTGAGACTTTCATCTCCTTTCCTGCTTGCAGCTCATAGAATTTCTTGCAGCTGTGAGTTTATAGTTTTGTCTCATATGTGAAACATGTTCTTCCATTATTTTAAAAATATGTTTTGCATCTTTCCTTCTCCCTTTTTTCTTCAGAGATACCAGTTGCAGGCAGGGTTGGTGACCAAATAGTTTCCCAAGAGCCCATGAGTCCACATTTTTGACTGTCTGCTTTTTTGAGGCATAACTGACACACAACAAAGAGTTTGTGTGTAGGGCGCACCCCTGGACGCCTGCCCCACTGCTCTCCGCCCCGCCTGTCACCTTGCACAGGGAGGCGTGCTTCCTAAAACTATGTACTGTTTTGTGTCTCCTGGAATTATGCGCAAGTGATGATTTTCAAACATACACATCAAAATATGGACTTTGGGGTCTGGCTTCTTCTGATTAGAATTATTATTCTGAGATTTGTATGTTGAGTGTCACCTGGCTGGTGAGAGCCTTCAGCCCCAGGTAAGATGGAAATCAGCTGTGGGCTGGTTCTGGCGCCTGCTGCTGGCCCTTGTCACTGTCCACCCTCCTCAGGGGCCTCTGAGGGAGGGCCCCAGGGCGGCTTCTAAAATACGACCAATCCGCTGAGAGCCTCTCCTCAGCTCCGGTGGAAATCACAACCTGGCAAACTGAAGCTCCTTCGGGGGCTCTGTCGGTGGTCTTTGAACCAACAGCTACCACTCCTCAGTGTTAACAGCCACTCTCTGCCACTAGGAGCCAGTGGCTACCAGCGGGACTGAGGGACTCTCCTGACCCATGAGATGGGGCCCCAGCCTTGCTGCATTGCTCTCTGTCCTGCTCTGCTGCTGGTTACTTGCATACCAGCTCAGAATACGCTACTTGAGATGGAAATCACAGATAGGCCAGAATATGCCACTGAGAAGTGGCTCTGTTGGGACCCATGCTCCGTGTGAGGGGGACAGCACGCAGGCCAGCCCTGCTGAGCGTGTGGGGAGATTGGTTATTAAAAAAAAAAAGGTGGGCCAGTGCACGCATGACATCTGACTCTCTGGAAGATGCCTCAGATGGAATGGCTGAATCGTGGTGGGTGTGTTTAGCTTTTGAGTACATCGCAGAAACCATTTGCCTCAGAGGTCGTGTAGCAGAACACAGCCCAGCTATTCCCCTCCTGAGTATTTTTCCAGAAGAACTGAAGACATCAAACCACAGTGATATATGTGCACCCATGTGTATAGCAGCACAATTTGTCATCGCTAAATCTCAGAAACAACCCAAATGGCCATCAACTGAGGAATGGATAAAAAAGATGTGGTATTTGTATACAATGGAGTATTACTCAGCTATAAAGAAAGATAAACTAGAGGCTTTTATAGGTAAATGGATGCAACTAGAGACCATACTCATAAGTGAAATAAATTGGACTCACATGTGTAAACACTGTATTGCTTCCCTACTATAAGAATCTGGGGGTCAGGGATATAGCTCAGTGGCACAAGCACTTGCTTGGCAAGTACAAGGTCCTGAGTTTGATTCCTAGTACCAAAAAATGAAGAAAAAAACAAAACCTGAAAGAGTAAATAAAATCTGCAAAGTACAATAGGTATTGTGAAAGGGAAAGAAACTGCTCACATAGGAAAGAACAACTGTGACGAGGGAAAAGAGGAAAAAATAAAGAAGGAAGAGGAAAAAATAGGTATATTTATATACACAAGATAGATAAGATAATTGTACTACTAATTTCTATTGGTTTATTGAAAGGAATAGTTAATGTGTAATTGTTTTATCAATCTTACATGCCTATATCTGGTTATGTAACTACCTTGAAGATAACAATATGTCACATAACAACCATTGTTAATTTCCTATCACCTTGTTTTGAAGTTCTGTATCATTTTCACTGTTTTTGTTATTTTGTTTATGCCTTTGTTTTTGTTATTTTGTTTTTGATATTTTATCTTTAAAATTAAAAAGAAGAAGACATATATATGTATATACCACAATAGCTGTGATAAGCTGTGCTGATGCCTACTGGTTTATTGAAAGGAACAGTTAAGGCTTAATTTTTTTTTCTTGACCAATTTTGCATTTTTATATCTGGTAATGAGAACAACCAATTTGAAGACAACAATGAACAATATAACAACCATTGCTGAATTCCCACCATCTTGTTTAATGAAGTTCTGTATCATGTTTAATGTTTTTTATTACTTGTTATTGTCTTAATTGTTTGATCAATCCTGCATTCTTACATCTGGTAATCTGAGCAATTTCACTGAAGATAACAGTACAGAATATAACAATCACTGTTAATTCCTATCATCTTGTTTTGAAATCCTGTATTGTTTTTGCCTTCATTGTTGTTATTTTGTTACTGTTTTTTCTCTTTAAAATTAAAAAAAATTAAAATGATTTCTTTTTAAATATAAAATGTTTACAGTACATCAAAGACACGACCATCGCTCCTGTTTATGGCCCCTTTAAATGCGCGTTAGTCTGAGTCCTCAGCTGCAATCCTTTTCAGGCCCTTTTTCCTTCTGCCTTTCTTTTTACTTTATTTTAATTACAGGAAATGCACATCACCATTTTCAGGCACACAGCACTGAGAGTATTAAGTACATTCACACTGCTGCGCAACCTTCACTGCCATTGTACTGCCAGTAGAACTGTTTTTTTCTAAGTCATTAAACTTTTATTTAGGGTAGTTTTAGGTTCACAGTAAAACTGAGCAGAAAGTGCAGAGTCCTTACATATTTGCTGACCCACCATCTGTGTCCCCCATCACAGGGGTACCTTCCTCACAACCGATTTCATCCTAACCCCTAGCTCCCCAGAGCTTCGTCAGCTTGCAGAACGGAAACCCCATGGCCAGTAAACAAGACAGCTGTCCGCGGCTGCAGGGGGTGCAGTCCCCAACCCCCAGTCAGCCTGCCCTTTGGTGATTTGCAAGCTTGCCCCTCAGCTGCAGGACTGCTCTTGGGGCCTGGGGCCATTAGTAAGTGACTCGAGGGTCACTGGAGCACAGGTACTGCAGCACTGGGACAGGTGCTCATAACTGTGAAGGTCATGGGGTGACTAATGGGCAGATGCATATGCAGCACAGACAGCTGGACATGGATGATCCAGGTACCAGGTAGAATTATCGCGTTACTCAGAATGGAAAACAATCTAAAACTTATGTGTTGCCTATTTCTTTTTCTTTTAACCCTTTTTAAATTCTTACTTATTTTGAGACAAGGTCTTGCTATGTAGTCCAAGCTGGCCCTGAACTGCCTATGTAGCCCAGGCTGGCCTCAAACTCCCAGCAATCCTCCCACCTCAGCCTCCAGAGTGTTAGCATAACAGGCATGCACCACCACACCTGGCTTATGTGTTGCTTATTTCTAAAAACTGCTGTATAACACTTTTGGACTACAGCTGAATACAGAAGACTGAAAATGCGTAGCGCAAAGTGATGGATAAAGGCAGGGCCGCATGCCCCTCCTTCCTGGACCCAGCATACTTCATGCTACTCAGCTCCTCAGGACCGACTCACACTGCAGCATGGATCAGAACTTCCTTCCTTTTTAAGGCTGAATAGTATTCTATGACATGGACCATCTGGATTTTGTTTTTCATTCCATCTACCATTGATGGGCTCTCAAGCGCTTCTCTGTGCTAATGACTATAAATAAAGCCGCTATGCACATGGGTGTACAAACACCACTCTGAGACTCTGCTTTCCATTCTTACACTTACCCAACCCAAGGTGGGATTTCTGGGTCCTCCAGTGATGCCATTCTTAATTTCTTGAAGAACTTCCATCTGACATTCTGTCAACAATGAGCAAGAGTTCCAAGTTCCCTGTTCTCAATAGTACACCTTTTCTTTTTTTATGGTTTGTGTCTGACTGCCCCCCTAAAGCCTCCTGCAGTCATGGCGCTGGCTTTTAGAGTTACCATTGATTCACTGTCAAATGCTGGAATGATGGATGTGAGTGCTGCACTTGCCCTGGGGCGTGTAGTTTGCATACAATGGAACGAAAAGGAAGAGGCTGCTTGCCTCTACTCCCCTGTTGCTCTTGTTGTTTTGCTATTTTCCTCTGCCCTGAGCTGTTGCCCTCTGCCATGTGCCACTCTGCCTTAGAGCCAGCAGAGTATGGACTGAAACCTCCATGAACTGTGAGCTAAATAAACCTTTTCTTCCTTAATTCTGGGTGTCAGGTGTTTTGTCTCAGCAAAGAGAAAAGTAACCAAGACACTTTTTTAATAGGAGCCATCCTAGTGGTATAAGGTAAGTATGCTTTTTCTCTACTTATTAAATTTTCACCAAAAACCTGGTATCTTTGAGTCAATCAGAATGTGGTTTCTTTCAAATGCTCTGTATAATTCCCTCTCCTAAATGCGTCTCTGGAGGTGCATTTCCTCTCTGATTTAGTGGTAACAAAGTGAAGGGCAATCTATCCTATGGAGAGGACCAGGCCTGAGAGCCCCTCTCCCTTCACCTCTCTAAACACCTGTCCGAAGCAAGCATCCCCAAAGCACAGCCTGACTGGACAGGGCCCTCACCTCATCCCCACTGTCCACTCAGCCCATGTGTGTGGACCAGGTGCTTCGGCTTTCAGTGCAGTAAGACCAGAAGGGTCCAGAGTCTGCGGCAGAGGAGGACCACTGTGAAGACACCGCACCACAATGATGGGTCCTCAGGTCACATCCCAGTGCGTACAGCACAGGCAGCACACTTTTCCCTGTCTCTAGGGGCCTGAGGATCTTAGGCTATTTCCAGAGTCTCCCCACTCCTGGCCATCAAAGGCCTGCTGCCCTGCCCGGCATGGTCCCTGGCCACGGCGAGGAGGTAGCATTGCTCCACTAGAGGGCGTCCAGCTGCAGTGCTTGTCCTTCGCCACCTTGGCAGGCCCTAGCCCTTCCGGGCTGGTGGGACTGTGCCGTTTCCAGGCCTGCCCCCTGGCCTTGGCGCTGAGGTGGCAGGCCCCACCTAGCCACACCCCCCTGTCCAGGACACAGGGTGTTCTCTCAGA
This sequence comes from Dinomys branickii, assembly GCA_004027595.1. Taxonomy (NCBI): domain Eukaryota; kingdom Metazoa; phylum Chordata; class Mammalia; order Rodentia; family Dinomyidae; genus Dinomys; species Dinomys branickii. Next base: position 4,387 of record PVLD010017394.1, on the reverse strand, counting down.
GCTCTAGGTGGTCACCCTCAGGAACGAGCAGCCTGGGAAGCAAGAGAGGGATCTCCTTTCCCAGAGCTCACACAGGGAAACAGAAAGCCTTGTTCTTGGGTGTTGAATTCTCAAAAAGAAAATAAAAGTTGAACTAAAATGTCTGAATCTGAAGAAAGGTGCATTCATCCCATTGCCTTCCCCATGAGACTTCCTAAGAAGTGGGAATGCATGTGGGAGGTGCAGGACACATCCCCTGCAGTCTTGGGGAACGCTGTGGCCTCAAAGCATCTGGACTGGGCGGCTGACGTCACCAGGAAGGGCAGAGCCCCAGAGCTGCCCAGCACCTGCCTCCTCTCAGACACCTGCTGGGGAATACACGATCTGTGTCCGCTGGCACTTAGACCACAGTTGCAGAGTAAATCCTGGATTCTGAGCAGGACCCTTGCATTTGGGAACTCGTACGTGTTGGCCCTTCAGGGAGCTGCCACATTTTCTCTTGTACAAACTTGAGCTCTCTGGTGAGTCCTGTGGCAAAGTCTGTGGTGTCTCCCAGCACCCCCAGCATAGTTCTAATCCTGCTTCCCAGTCAGGACTCTCTGCCTCTACTCTGAATGTTCTGTGTTCCCTGGAATTACCTGTTTATTTCACTGAGCACCTAGAGGAAATCCTTCCTCCCGGGAAGGAAGCCCTCATGAGTGTGGCTTTACCTCTCCGTGCTTCCTATCTGGGCCTCCCTCAGCTCCCCAGCACTTACACACACAGGCACCCTGCTGGCAGTGTGAGGGCCATGGCTTTTCAAGTGAGCCCAGCAGCTGGAGTGGTACGGCACTTCCTTGTTTGGATGGTGAATTAGCAACTGTCTTCCCATGTCCAGGACGGCTGGGATTGGGACAGGCTGAGAGAATAATCCACCTGGGAGAACTTGCTGAGGAGACAGGTGCAGGGGGGACACACACACACACTCCTGCATCTCAGCCTGAATAGCATAGTGTCTTTAAGACACAAGACACGTACCCACACGCACACACACACACACACGCACACACACACATGCACACAAACACACGCACACCCTATACCACTTCCTGCCTCCCAGTTTTGGCTTTCAGCACCTTCTTGTTTAATTTTCATACTAATTACCCAATCTCTAGTAAGTAGCCCCAGCTATCTGCCCCAAGTCTGCTTCTGAGACCTCCTACAAAATCTGTCACCAGGTTGTAATTACCTGGTACTGATGACTCATACCAGAGGCGCCCTCTTTATAACTACCCAGTGGTCACCTCATCCACTTCCCACAATTTAGAGACACAAGTGGCAGCCGTCGAATGGCACCTGGCAGCACAGAGGTACAGAAATACAGGAAAGGGGCTCACAAGTTGCCCTGCCCTAAGAAAGGTGGGTAGCTGTGGCCAGGATTCTAGACCTCTGCCTTGCTCCCGAGAAATGTTCTGCCTTATCTATGGCTCCATGGTGCTGGGCCTCCCAAGAGAAGGATTGGAAGTTATCACCCACAATGAGAGGGGAAATGAGACACCACCCGGTGGGCAGGGAGAGGCCAGAGCTTTCCTTGGTGGTTGTGGCTCAGAATGAGTGTGGGAGCCCTGTGATCCCAATGCCAACAGCATGGATCTCTGCTCACATTCATGACAGTGGGTTTGCAGCTGGACTACCCCTCCATCATGACACTAGCTGTCCATGGCTACTGTCTGTTGTGATGGCCCATCCTTGTGCCCGGTGGATTGGCTCTTATGGCCACCACCCTTAACAATAGGGACACCGCATCTGGTAGAGTAGCCAGAGTTTCTGGAGCTTTGGCCAACTCTCTGCTAAACTAGATAAAGTTCCCTCGAACAAGGCAATTTCAGAGGCCAAATTCCTAGCCAGTGTAGAGACTGAGGACACACAAGGGCTCATGATGTTGAGCCCAGTCAGCCCCTGGCACCTGGTGGGCACTGCCAACTTGCCCCCAGCCTTTGTCTTCCCCTGTGAACTCTGACATTCTTTCTTTGCACACCCAGGCTGTCCTGGGAGGCAGTGTGTGTGGCTTTGGGGATTTGGCAGTGGATAAAACAGTCCCAGTTTCCATCCTGCTGGGTTCTGATATTCTAAGGAGACACAGGAGGACACAGGCTCACAGGTCCTCCTGGGACAAAGGTGTCTCCTCTGAGGGTTGAGAAGTTCCTGGGGTGAAGGAAAGGGGGGCAAGGGGGGGAGAAGGCGGGCGGCGCAGCAGAGCCGCAGCACTTAGGCTAAGACACAAGAAGAGTAAGCTGTGCTTGGCAGTGGGCGGGGGGCCGCAGGGGAATTTGGGGTGTGGTGGCCAGGTAAACGCACCTTGTGGACTTCTTCCAAGAGCACCAGATGCTTACACCAAAGCCAGGCTCCCCCAGGCCGGGGGCTTCCCTGGGCCCAGTGTCAGGTCGCGGCAGCCTTGCTGAGCTTTCCTCAGGTTGAAGGGCTGTCCAGGGCGCACATGCCTTCCATTCTCCCCTGGTGCGCCAGGTCCAGCTCACATCCCAGCCTCCTCCGACTCCCTCCCACAGCTCTGTCTGTGAGTGTTTAACCCTAACTCAGTGTGCACTCCTGGAAGTTGAAGGCCAACCTATGCGGCTTCGTTCTCGTGATAATATGAAGCCACCAGAGGGCTTCAAATGAGAGAGCGACATCATCCCATGATGTCTGAAAAAGATCAGTGTGGGTGAAGTGTGGAGATTTGATAGGAGGGGGCCACGTTAGGGACAGGAGGGCCTGTAGGAGGCTGCTGCAGTGATCCAGACGAAAGCAGATTTGAAAATGTGCTTGGATATGGGAGCTATTTAGGAAGAAGAGTTGGCACTTGGTGACAGATTAAATGTGGAGCAGAGGGAGAGAGGCACTGAAGATGACCCCGGGGGGCCTGGTTCATGAGACAAGGGAGATGAAGCTAGTTGGGTATCATATCCAGGCTTGCTTAGGGAAAATGCAGAAACTGACCAACAGAACCATGCTTTGTTGTCAGGGTGCCAGGCGAGCCTCCTTCCGGCCCTTGGAAATACCACTGGGGACACCAGGCACGGTTTGCATGAGTTCATTCTCACCAGACTACCTTCTGATGGTTAAGTTGGCCACATAGGGGTTCAGATACCAGAAGGTCCCTCTGGAAGGAATAGTGTTCGTTACAAAGGAGATAACAAATGGATTGGTATTTTGGATTATTCAATAATGTCATGGGTATCTGATGATCCTGAACCAACAGCCATCTCAGAGTCTAGATTACTGGCAAGCATTAGACTAGATTATGGACTGCGTTAGTCAGCTTTTTGGTACTATGACAAAATGCCTGAGAAGATCAACTTAAAGGAGGAAAGGTAAACTTCATGGTTTCAGAAGTTTTGGTCCATGGTTCACTGGCCTCTTTGTGTCTGGTCTTTTGTGAGGCAGGACATTATGGTGGACAGGGGTGGCAGGGAAAAGTGTGGTAGTCAAGAACAAGGGGAGGTAAGAGAGAAAGAGAAAAGTAGACAGAGAAGAAGCACCAGAGAGGGAGAGAGGGGAGACAGCCCCCAAGGGCAGCCGCTCCAGTGAGGCCCCGCCCCTAAGCTCCCTTCACCCCCATCATAGGGTCAGGCCACGTGTCCCTTAGGCGATTGTCCGCTCATGATGTCAGAGCCCTTGTGCCCAGTCACCTTCCAGAGGCCCCAGCTTGGACCAAGACCTCAGCACAGGCCGTGGGCACATTCCGGTCCCCACAGCACAGACCATGGTCAGTCAGCAGAAGAGGGCCCTTTGCTCCCAGAGGCCTTTCTTAGAAGAGATGCACTTCAGCTGGCCTCAAATATGCCCATGTCCTGAATCCCCAGGATCTGTGTCTGTGTCCGTGTCCCCTGTTATGTGAGAGGGATATGCAGATGTGACTGAGTTAATGGTCTTGAAGTGAGGATGTCACCCCTATACCACCCTGGAACCCCAGGGTTCTCCTAAGGAGACAGGAGGGTCAAGGCAATGACAGGGTCAAGGTACGCAGAGGGACAAGGACTGGGAAGGGCTGTGAGGCAGGGTGTGAGGGGCTGAGTGAGACCAGGAAGAGCGCCTCCTGCAGAGTGCTCAGCAGGAATGCCCAGGGTCAACTTCTGTTAGACCAGCGCAACATGGCAAAATTCTCACCTCAAGCTGCAGGAGGATAAACACGTGCTGGTTTTTTTTTTTGGGGGGGGTGGGGGGAACCACAAAAAATATATATATTTTTGTATTGGGGAGTAGAAAAGAAAGCAGCCCCCATACTGGGACCTATTCAGTGGCAGCTTCTTGTTCCATAAGGTTAAGAAGACTTTGAGGAAATAAAACTTGTTTGGAAAACTCCAGGTGTAGTTGCTTTGTATGTTGTGATGGGCAGAAGGGATGAAGTGAAGTGTGAAGGCCCCTCACA